>OX463858.1:31782116-32002032 GCA_949825065.1 Odontocerum albicorne
ATATATATTATATATATATATATATATATATATATATATATATATATATATATATATATATATATATATATATATATATATATATATATATATATATATATATATATATATATATATATATATATATATATATATATATATATATATATATATATATATATATATATATATATATATATATATATATATATATATATATATATATATATATATATATATATATATATATATATATATATATATATATATATATATATATATATATATATATATATTGGGTGTACAAATAAGTCACCGCCGTTTGACAAAAGTTGGCGCCACCAGTAGGTTATGGTTAAAATTGTCAGATGTAAAATGTCATTATCGTAAGGTTGGACATCTGTCAACAACATGACCTTGAAATATTAGTGAATTTTTATCAGTATAACATATTTTTTTGTGTTCGAAAATGTCAAGTTTTGAGCCGAATAAGCGTCATTTGCGGGAACTTTTGATTTACTTCTTCAATTTGAAGAAATCTGCAGCTGAGGCGCATCGATTGCTTGTAGAAGCATATGGTGAGGCTGCCTTAAGTGAGAGAAGTTGTCGTGAGTGGTTTCAAAAGTTTAAGAACGGTTAATTTGACATCGAAGACAAAGAACGTAGCGGAAGGCCGAAAGTGTACGAAGATGCGGAATTGGAAGTATTATTGGATCAAGATTCGTGCCAAACGCAAGAAGAACTTGCACTTACATTAGGAGTGACTCAACAAGCAATTTCACATAGGTTGAAATCATTGGGAATGATTCAAAAACAAGGAAATTGGGTTCCATATGAACTGACACCGAGAAACGTTGAACGCCGATTTTCCACATGTGAAATGCTGCTTGCCAGGCATAAACGAAAGGGTTTTCTGCACCGTATAGTCACTGGTGATGAAAAATGGATCCACTATGATAATCCAAAAAGGAAGAAGTCATGGGGAACCCCTGGCCATGCTTCAACATCTACAGCTAAGCCAAATATTCATGGAAAAAAACTCTTGTTGTGTATTTGGTGGGATCACCTTGGTGTCGTGTATTATGAGTTGCTCAAACCGAACGAAACCATTGCTGGGGCTGTCTACCGAGCACAATTGATGAGATTGAGTCGAGCACTCGAGGAAAAGCGCGCCCACTGCTACTCCAGACACGACAAAATTATTCTCCTGCATGATAATGCTCGTCCACATGTTGCGGCGCCGGTCAAAACCTTTTTGGAAACAATCAATTGGGAAGTTTTACCCCACCCGCTGTATTCACCAGACATTGCTCCTTCTGATTTTCACTTGTTTCGATCGATGACGCATGACCTGTCTGAGCAGCACTTCACATCATATGAAGATACCAAAAATTGGGTCGATTCGTGGATAGCTTCAAAAGATGAAGCATTCTTCCGACGCTGTATCCGTATGCTGCCAGAAAGATGGGAAAAGGTAGTGGCAAGCGATGGGCAATACTTCGAATAAAACATGAGGTTCCGTTCTTTCACAATAAATGCCCAATTTTTGATAAAAAACGGCGGAAACTTATTTGTACACCTAATATATATATATATATATATATATATATATATATATATATATATATATATATATATATATATATATATATATATATATATATATATATATATATATATATATATATATATATATATATATATATATATATATATATATATATATATATATATATATATATATATATATATATATATATATATATATATATATATATATATATATATATATATATATATATATATATATATATTTTGCTTGGAGATTACGGGCTAGATAATTTTTGCCGTTGGGCCGGTTATCGACTCCTCCATTTTATAACACGTTGGATAAGTGTCTGTGTCGTTTGCGGATGGGCCACTGCGTGGTGGATAGTCATATTTACAGAATGGGTATTGTGAAGAATCCCGGCTGTGAGTGTAGTTTGGATAATGCAAACTATAGACCATATATTTTTCGGTTGTCAGTATTGATTTACTAAAAACCATATATTTACCGCATCCAATGAGTGTTGCGTTTCTTCTTTCTTCATAGAACTTTTCCACTTATAGATCGATTGACGACCTTCGTGGCCTGGTGGTAAGACACTTGTCTGCCAATCCGGAGGTTGCGGGTTCGATCCCCGCTGGAACCCAGATTTAAAAAAAAAAATGGATTCCAATCTGGTTAACACTTAGAGCCTATAAAAACATATTTCTGGTTGGTTGGAAGAGATTGCCACGTGGCAATAAACTCGACAGATAAAAAAAATTGTTTAATTTTTTCAAGTTGAATCAGTTGAAACTTAAAATTGTCTTGATTTGTCATTTGAAAAAAACTAAGTTTCATTATATTGTCATAAATCATTCTAGTTTGGGTGGATTGTCTGTTTAAAAAAAGTTGGATGGATACATCTAATGTTCTAAGGGAAAATTCTGTCTGATTTCTTTCCTTCTTCATCTTCTTCCTAGTGTCATGTCAGGTCCCCCAACGTTGAATATCACCTGAGAGTAGGCATCTTTGTCCCCGGCAGCACGAAAAAGATCCCCAGCACTCCTTATACCAGTCCAATCACGTATATTACAGTTAGGGGATTTGCCTCCAGCCAACACCTCTTCGACCCTCTACTTTGCCTTGGATGATTTACTTTCGAATTAGTTTTACTCTTAGACCGTTTTACATCTGATTTTACGTTTTTCCAGAGCTTATATGCAACTTAATATAAATTCTTATAGCGCTATTAAGCAAATATATAAAACTCGGCCTAACGAAAATCTGTAGAAGATTGAACCAAACGATTGGCATGGAAGTATAATCTACTTAACATCGTTTACTTTGGGTTTATTCTGTAAAGATTGGATCGAGTTGAATGAATGCCTCATCATTCGTGACGAGTATAATAGAAGATACAATATAAAGTGGGGGATCAGGTACTTGACATTGTTTTCATCAGAGATGACTATGTAAACTGTTGGATATAGAGTAAGGAGCAGCGGCGGCTGGTCTCGAGATGCGTTGGTGCGCTGAACCGGAGAAATAATTCGCAACATTAAAAGTATATCGTCGTTGTTCTGCTAAAAGCATTATCTCCAAATATAGAGTTTTGAGATAAATGCAATTTAAGTTTCTACGGGTTTCTTAACAAATATTTTTTCTGAACATATGCAAATGTGGGGAAGTACACGATCGTTTGACAGCAGCCACCCCTTTCCTATCCTTACATTAAACTATTTTAGTGTATTTTTTTAAATATGTCAATAATAGTGGAGTCGAGTCCTGTACGGCCTGGGGGACGTAGTCCGGGACAGAAGAGCATACAACCTGAGGACGAGGAGAGCTGACCTCAACAGTCTTCGCAGACAGTGAGTTGGGATGGAGCCAGGGAGAAGAAGTGGAGTCGAGTTCTGAATAAGAGCGTCTTTGAGGATTCTGCTCTTTAAACGGCGCTATATAACTTATCCTTTTATTATTAAATAAATGACTGGTTTCTCATTGAATGGTGAAATCATCATGGCTCAGGATCCGGAGGACTAAAAGCGAATCATTCGCTATTTATAGATCATTAGAGAACCACGACGCTCTGCCATGAGCAACACGACTTAGAAGAACCACACGAATGAATGAATTAAAGAAAATGGTTGGGAGACAACATTGTCGACGGCTTCATTGATTGAACTTTCGGATTTTTTTGGGTATAATTACCGTTTGAAGTCAAATTTGGAAGTCAAACGTTTTACCAACTAAGCTACGGAGAAAATGAATTTGTTATTTCTGATTTCTTGTCTAAAGTAATTACCAAGAGAAGATAACACCTTTAGACTAGAATAATTAGCATATTTAATATTATTATATTTCAAGATCGAACGATAACAGTATATGAATGTTTATAATATGTTAAACTTTATCTGATCTTATCTGATGCGGCCCGTGAGAGTGAATCCATGACCGGTCTCGAAATATCTCAGCAGTTGACCTCCTCGGGGGCCCGATGCCATTGTATCCATTGTTCCTCTCCTCATTGTTTTCGGTTTAACCCCTAAGTTCATTACACGGTTCACCTAACCCAAAGATTATAATTAAAAATTATTGTTTGACTACGGGTTAACGAACTTTTTTTATTAAAACGCTCTGCTGTTTGGTAACGACAGGTTAGTGAGAAAATATTATTTTTATAGTAAAACGAAAACTTTGAAGATAAAGTATATTTATTTAGTCATTAAATGAATGAAGGGATTAATGTGAAATAAGACTAATGTATTGTATAAGATAAAGAGGGCACATTGAGGTTGTTCGGGTTTATATAAAGGTCTTTCAAATTGAGCGGTTTTTTAAATTCTTGGATAAAACACAGATGGCGTCGCGAACTTGCCTAAGTCTTGTGACATTTGAGAAGTGTAATATATATTTATAAAAATGGAGTTGTACACAATACAACAACGCGTTCAAATTGTTAAATTATTTTATGTATTGTAATCTCCGGTAACGGTGATGTTAATTGGCCACCAAGATCATATGATCTGACACCGTTGGACTATTTTCTCTGGGGTTACGTGAAAAGCCAGGTCTATAAAAATGACCTCCAATCAATTGCTGAGCTGAAGTGCGAAATTATTCGTGTTATTGGTGAGTTAGAACCGCAATTATGCCAAAATGTCATCTCGAAAATGTTGACAAAACAGATGACTTCTGTGGAGCTGCAAGAGGTAGACATTTGGTGGATATTGTTTTTTGTGTTTAAATGTCATACATTATACTTCAATGAACAATAAAAAGTTTTTTGAAATCAAAGCAAATTGTATTATACGTTTTATTCAAGAATTAAAAAAATTGAATATAAAAACAGCTCAATTTGAAAGACCCTTTAGAATAAATGGGTGAAGGAAGATTAACCAAGTTTATATATAGTGCAAATGTACGTGGAAGGCGTGGTAGAGGAAAAACAAGGAAAGCATTGTTGGATCAACGATATTTAAAAAATAAAGGTAAATGGTCAAAGAAATCATACTTGTTATTTGAGACGATGTATGGATGTAGAAGAGGAAAATGATGTGTATCGAGATATGAAAGTTTGGCACTGTGTCTTCTCTGCCTTTCCCGACAGGTAAATGGCGCAATGGTATGCACGTATTTATTTTACATTTACGAATGCTCTGAAGTTCGTCCTAGGTGAAAATAATAATTAAATATAAAATTAGATGTCGCCTAAAATGCAAAATAATATCGATAGTTATGATTTATCATAACAGATGTTGCAATATTTTCATTTTATTAAATAAAACGATGCGCGCGTTGTTATAATTAAATTATTAAAATGAAATCCGTTTTT
Organism: Odontocerum albicorne; assembly: GCA_949825065.1. Taxonomy (NCBI): domain Eukaryota; kingdom Metazoa; phylum Arthropoda; class Insecta; order Trichoptera; family Odontoceridae; genus Odontocerum; species Odontocerum albicorne. The sequence continues at coordinate 31,787,462 of OX463858.1, forward strand.
GTATCAACGTCTTGATAATAATCGCGAATGAATATTTCATACTTTAGACATTCAGCTGTTAGTTGATGTGTCGAGATGGCATTGTTGTGTTAAATGTGGTATTTCATTTGGGGAATTGATATAGAAATGTGTTTATATGATAGAAGAGTGAGCCTAATGGAGTTTTGAATCCAACATTATGATATACACATGAAATATGAACAAAAAAGTGACTTAAGTAAGATAAATGCTTAGAGCGTTGAGTAGAATGTGTCGTCGTTGCTGAGCCTCGTAGTCGAGGATCCCCTCGCCATTCCAACGTCAATTCAGTTGGAAAGCGAAGTTGTGTATACAACAAAAGTGTCATACAATATAATCAAATATAGTAAAGGCTATAGCCGTTAATAATCAATAAATTTTTGATTATTAACCTTCCTGGTAATCTCCTGCTGCTAGGGTTTTCAGTCATAGCAATTTCCAGAAACGCCTTCTGCTTCATACTCACCTCACTATGTCTTCAACACCACAGACAGACTTTATCGTATCATTTGTGATCCGATCTCTGAGTTCTGCCTGGGATGGAGCGTAGGGTTTTCATTTCCCTCACTCTGAAAAAGTTTTTTGTCCCATTTGTATCGGATATCACTTCTATCCCATATGCCATGATGGGGCGGACGCGTGTCTTATATATCCTGACCTTACTTTCGGTTAGCATGTGTTTGTTTCTCCATATAGTGTCCCGCAGTCAGCCAGCCAAAGCTATCGCTTTATTAGTTTGTGCTCGTACTTCACTATATAGGTCACTGTTGCTGGAGATCTCTATACCTAGGTTAAGTGAATCGCATGACTTGCTCGATGGGTATGTTATCGATGATCAGTTTGCATCTGAGTGGCTCTTTTGATATTGTTAAACACTTTGTTTTATTGACAGAAGTCGTCATATTGTACTTCTTAGAAGCAAGGTGAAATTTGTAGAGCATTTTCTGAAGACCATTTTCGTTTTCTGCTAACATACCTATATTGCTGAAAACGAAGATGATCTTCAGAGATCTACTGAAGGGTGATCTGCTACTAATATACGAGTATATACTAATTATGTTAATTAAAATATTGAAGATTGAGATTTTTCGAAAATGCGATTGCAATTAAGTTGCAATTAAAATCTTATTAAAAATTTGCAAGTAATTTGGAAAGACTCCATTCACGAATGTCCCTCTGACTGAATCATCAATCACCCTGAGCCCAATCCATTTCCCAATCAATTATTCATTCATCCTGGACCCAAACCGTTTCCCAATCAATCAATCATTCATCTGACTCCGAATGATCTCAATCGGTCATCCGATTGAACAGTGCTGATTTGCACGGCTATAATAATTAATCGTTCTCCGATATTTTTAATTACAAACTGAAACAAATCAATGTTTTATTTGTTTGTTTAATGACTTTTAAAATTGTGAACGCGAAAATATAATGGGATGTCAAGGCAATGAAACGATTGGAAGGTTAATCGAGTAGATACGAAACAACTTAATTATAAAAATAATATAAAAATAAATTTATTAATTAATTCGCATAGTACCCTTTATTATATCAAACATTTGGTCTTGAAATAAATACGCGATTTCAGAATACATGTATATCATATATGCACATACTATGCTGCTATCAACAAACCTATATTTATTTACATATATAAATATATTACTTATAGTTAAGGCGTCAACACTGTAGAAGTTTAAAGACATTGTAATTTATTAAGTCAAACTCTGTTTATTCTACTGAATAGATTACCTGATTTCTATTTGTTATTTGTATAAATTAATAAGTGAAATATTTATTTATTTAAACGGTGATGCGGCAATGTTAAATAATACAGCCGGGAGACAAATTTCCTTCGGGTCCACAATCTTGGGTTAAGGAATCAGTACAATAGGTTCGTAACTCACTGTTTTTATAAAAGATAAATAAAAGTCGCACATGTAGGGTATTTCGAATTGAGCAGTTTTTTAAATCTTAGATAAAACACAGATGGCATCGCGAACTTGCCTGGGTCTTGTGAGATTTGAAAAGTGTAATGTATGACATTTATAAAAATGGAGCCGTATACAATACAACAACGCGTTCAAATTGTTGAATTATTTTATGTACTCCGGAAACGGTGATGTTAATTGGCCACCAAGATCATGTGATCTGACACCGTTGGACTATTTTCTCTGGGGTTACGTGAAAAGCCAGGTCTATAAGAATGACCCACGATCAATTCCTGAACTAAAGGACGAAATTATTCGCGTTATTGGTGAGTTAGAACCGCAGTTATGCCAAAATGTCATCGAAAACTTTCACAAAAGAGTGGACATCTGTGGAGCTGCAAGAGGTGGACATTGTTTTTTTGTGTTTAAATGTCACACATCACCATATAATTCAATGACCAATAAAAAGTTTTTTTGAAATCAAAGCAAATTGTGTGTTTTATTCAAGAATTATAAAACCCGCTGAATTTAAAAGACACTTTATCAAGCTGAACCACTTAAAATATAAATCTCGTTTTTTTTTTACTTTCGACTTTTTCGTTTACTTGTTTTATTTTATCTAATAATATCAAATAATATTTCACCCTTGATGAGAGTCTGCTCTCTAAATTGTCCTTTAATTATTTGATACAGATCAACTCAACTATATCTAACAAAATTTTAAAAGTAATACTTAAAACGAATAATGATACACATGTTTCGTTACGAACAGGCAATATCGGAAAATGTATTCAACAAGGTTATTCCGTGTACAAGTTGTGATGCTCTCAATAACTCCCTTCGTGAATAAGGTATGTTACCGCAAACAATCTTAAGTCGCAATGGCGTAAATAATTGTTTGGAAGAGTAAACAAAATTTGTTTATTAACAAGAGGTTTGTTTTTTTTCTTGTAAGTAATTTGTATGCGCAAACAGGTGCGTTGATCTCTTCTAACGCTTAACAAGTAGTAGCCAAACATGCCTATTAAATATGAGGGAGAATAGAGGCATGGGTAAAATCCATATTTCCTGGAATAAAGGTGTTGCATAAATTTCTTTTGGACTCGCACATCGAATTCAGGGAATTCTGGATTCCTCTTGCAAGGTAATTTACAAGGATAGAACGGTCGTCAGGGGCGAAACACTGGATGGACAGTGCAGCTACCCCGAGCGCAGACCAGGAACTTCGTTGATTTTTTTAAGAGTTTTGCATATTTTTTTCTTAATTGCCCCCCGGGTGCCAAAACATTACGTTTCGTTCTTGACAGTCGTAACTAGTTTAATTTATCTTCACAGTGTCACAAAGTAAATTATCATCATCAACAAATTTGCATTACAATAATTCTTAGCGTAAATAAACAGTTGCAAATAACCTTCAGTCCGACCAGGTGCTAATCACCCCGAAGACACGATCCACTTACATTGACTAGCGAACAAATGATGAGAGGTTATGACAGTGACACGCAATCTGATCCAACAAGATAAGCATTGGCCTACTTTTATAATAACGCGCATCCCTTTTTTTTTCAGAAGAAACATTTTCAACGTCTTTCCGATCCATGGACTTGCGCTACGCACAGACATATTGTTTATTGGCCTTCCTAGTTCACCGCTCTCCTTTTTTTACGTCGTCCATTACTATCTATGCAGTAAGACTGTGGTACCAGTTACAAACCAACGTAAGACTCGCTCCATCCTTGGCATGATTTAAGAAGCGACTGCAAAAGCTCTTAATTTCTAGTCAGTAAAATAACGTGTTTCATTCCTGTTTTTTCTTTCCTCTCCACCGTCCCTTCCTTTTCCTTTGATTGATGATATCTCCCTTTTACTTTAACCCTTCCTTCCCTGTGATGTGTAACTAGTACACATTGCTTCTAAAAACATTAATATCTCTATAAATATAATAAATACTGGGTTCAGATTTTAGGTATTGCTCCATAACACGTTTACTCATTGAATGTAAAAATAATATTATAATAATAATTAGCACTTATCGGCCACATCAGAGATATTTTGTGAAAATCGGGAATAAATTCACAAATACAATCAAACGTGTGCTAGTGTGTGACGTAGGTATATTCATTCTAAAAACCGCTATTGGTGAGGAAGTGACGCTAGTCACGTCTCACTCTACTTCGGTATATGGGAACGCAAGAAATAGAATCTCAGTTCGCAGTTGTTTTTTCCTTCGGGGTATAACATACACAGTGTTAGTGTTCCGAGTCCCGTCTCAGTAGCTCGCGGGCATCCATACAAAGTGGTCTCTGTGCCCGTTTTGTGAACGTCGGCCGATGTTTTTTCATGTTTTCAGCAATTAAATTTAAATTATTATAACTTTTGACTTAAAATTTAATTAATTTAAGCGATTGGCTATGAATATTCTTATTTTTCCGATTTTAAATCGCTCATTTTTACATGCGTATTGATGTGTATTGAATACACAGCACCGGAACGCGTGATTTCTTTTAGCACCGGAAGGGAAACGTTAATATGTATATGACCACAAATTTCATAAATTTGAATAATCATTTGAATATTTTTAAGCCATCATGTAACTTGCTTTATCAACTTAAGTCTGGTTGGTTGAAACAGATTACCGCATGGCAATAACCCCACCAGATTGAATTTGCAATGAAGTGTTAAATAAATAAATCTCTTTTGACGAGCCTATTTAGGATCGGTTGTCTCGTGGGTTTAGCTGAGGACAAAACCTCGAGCACATCATTTGTGGGATAGGCAGAAACAACAGATCTCAAATATTTTCTGTCAAAGCGCACAATTTTCAATTCTTCCACATTCCTACTTCTAGACATGCAAAATATTCTATTATTCGTACTTGTCATTTAACTTTCTTTCAAAATATTTTTTTTTTATCCACTTTGCACGGATTTCTCGTGTTACACAAAGAGGGTCTGCTTCTAGCGTTAGCTTATTCGTTAGGAATAATATCAGCCAGGATTCTTCTCATACTGTTAGACGGTACCGAGAATATATCAACCGTGTCATTCAGTTGGTTCAATATCTCTATACCACGCGTGACTGAGTGTTTAGCCATGATATTCGTCCTGTAAGTTGGTATGTAGAACAGAGGGTGATTCCTTGCACGGCTATATTTATTGGGTACATATAAACATAGTGCTTCTAGAATCGCGGGACAGTTAAAGGAACCTTGGAAAACCTTTATTAGGAATATGGTTCATTTGATCTAGTCACGTTCTTCTAAGTACACCTATTCCACGCACACCTTGGACTTCTGAATTGTATACTCGTTTAGTCACTCCTGCACCATTCATTGTCTCCGCATGTTCAAACCATTTTAACGCTCCTTCATTCCGTCTTCTTTCAAACATGGATACTCCACAATTTTCCCATAGTGCACGCATCTCCACAGCATTAATGTTACTCTTATCATTCTGCCAGGCTCATTTTATCTACGCATTCATTTCTAAAGTCTTCATTCCGTCTTCTTTCGAACATTGATATTCCACAATTTGTCCATAGTGCACGCATCTCCACAGCATTAATGCTACTCGTATCCTTCTGCCAAGTTCATTTTATCCATGTATTCTTATAGATAGATTTCATAGATAATCGAACCCTGGTCGGAAATCAAGCGTTTTAACAACTAGGTCAGGTTGTATGACAAAAAGGTTTGTCATACTTAGTATACTTGCAGTAAGTAATTCTGTCCTATTATTCGGCTTATTTCGTTGTGTTTCAAAATTCAGAATCTTTCGCAATTCTATCACAATATTACGTGAATTGTGCAAAAAAGAAAAATGAAAATCGATCACTTAACATTCGCGTGTTGATAATTTGTGAAACGCAAGCTGCGCAGTTGCATGCCGATTATAGATTATTGCAAACAAACGTCGTCTCACATTATGCATTCAAAATACATCATCGATGCAATCGGGTGAAGCGATCTGAATTCGGAGTAGTGGATGACACCATTTTTTTTATTTGCCTAAGGAAATTGAGAAAAATCTCATATATGATATAGCCAATAATCCATCGCACTTAAAGGATCAAGAGAATGTGTGCTCCTTTCTAAATGCCTTCAACCGACTCCTTTAGTCTTCTTTTTTCATATGCATTATTCCATTCATTTGAGGTCGGCTGCTGGACCTTTTCTCTCAATCCCGGCAAACACTCGAGAACAGTCCGAGTCTCATCTCAAGTTTTTAAATTTGCCCAAGGAAATTGAGGTAAGTTTAATACATAGCCAATATTCCTTTCCATTTAAAGGATCAAGAGGATCAATTTAAAGGATAAATGCCCACAAAAGACACCTTTATAGTCTTCTTTTACCTTATCCTATATATTTGGGGTTGGCTGCTTGGACCTTTTTCCTCCATCTCTCTCAATCCCGGCCATCACTCGGGAATAGTCCGAGTCTCATCTCAATTTTTTAAACTTGCCTAAGCAAATTGAGGTAAGTCTGATACATGGCCAATAATCCTTTCCACTTAAATGATCAAGAGAATGCGTGCTCATTTCTAAATGCCCCTAAAAGACACCTTTATAGTTTTCTTTTACCTTATCCCATCTATTTGGGGTCGGCTGCTTGGACCTTTTTCCTCCATCTCTCTCAATCCCGGCTATCTTTCGGGAATAGTCCGAGCCTCATCATGTCCTCCTCAACTTTCTTGTATAGGCTTTTCTAGGTTCTCTCTCAGCGTCTATTTGAGAGTTCCTAATTCGTGGCTGTCTTTATCGAAGAGCCTTCATCCCGCCGTTGCACGTGTCCATACCAGCATAGTAATGCTTTCCGGGCTTTATCAATTATTAGCGCCACTTAATTGTTCCGCGAATTCGTTTATTTTGTATCTTACTCAATTCAGTGACGCCCAGTGACCACCGTAGCATACTAGGTGCATCTCCGCGACATAAAACAATTGTTCCTCTTTTTTCTTTGCCTCCGTGTAGTATTGCGGGCCTGATCACTGTCTTGAAGAGCTTGCTCTTAAGTGTTATGATAGTCTTCTGTCACACATAACCCCCGTTGTTTCTCTCCATTTGTTTCCAAATACACCTTTAGAGTAATTTACCAATCATAAATTGTTTGTCGATCCTCTGCTAATTCTCTTTTCTTTTCGGCTGTTTGTGATCTATTAATCGTTTATCTTATATTGATTTATGTTTTGTCAAAAGAGTTGTAGACACACTTTCTTTTCTTAAAGCTTAATAATTTTTTTTTAAATTACGACCATTATTTTGAAAAGAAAAGTAAGATAAATCGTAGGAGCGGTAGAAAAAAGTGTATAGGTGTGGAAGAGGCAAACTATGTGTATATGCGACGAGATAAGAACTCCTGACACTTTTTCCTCTCTGCCTATCCCAATAGGGAAACAGTGTATATGTGTGGAAAAGGCAAACTACGTGTATATGCGACGAGATAGGAACTCCTGACACTTTTCCTCTCTGCCTATCCCAATAGGGAAACGGAATGATGCTATATATGTATGTATTATAAAAACCTTATTTTTAAACGATGTAGTAAAGTACCCGGGGGTAAGTAATACACATCAGACTTAAGAAAGAGACTGCCGACCATAATCGGCTAACTTCGGCTCTGTAGAGCGTCGTTTCTATCGCAAGATTGACTGACAAATCGCGACGGAACACGTGTATGAATGACAGAGACGACGCTCTACAAAGCTGAAGTTACCCGATTATGGACGACAGTCTCTTTCTCAAGCCCGATGTGTATTACTTACCGCCGGGTACTGTACTTGTTTGAAATCAGCATTATTTCTTATACGTGTATTGGCAGGCTGAGAGATTAAGATTTGTAATTAAAATATTTTGTAAAATTTCCGACACCCATCACTAAATTATCACTCGAAAATTATAAGGTCGACTTATTTGGACCCTGACTCAGATATGTGTGGAAGATAAGAGTGATGGAGACGAAGTTTGGATAGTGATTTTATTTTATTGTTTTTTTTTTCTAATGTTTTATTTTTAATTAGTATTTTTTTATTTTTGAAATATCCCATTGCATATTTAATAAATCTTGTCAAATAAAAACGTATAAATATCTGAACCGCAACTGTACAGTGATACCAAACCATTGATTTAAGAGTGTCCAACAAGACACAGGCAATTGCCTATTTCGTAGGACCTTAAACCTACAATATTCGATTTGCTATATCATGTCTCGCATTATTGTTTCTTGTGTTTGTAATATAGTATATGTGGTCGACGCTCGTCGTGGTTTAATCTTATAATTTCTTACTAAGCAAGCTGGCGTCTTGTGTTCGCTTCCTAGCGGGTTCCAATTCTGAGAAGCTTACACTCTGTAGTCGTTCTGAAGTAAATTAGCTAAACGCTAAGCGAATGTGATCTCCGTAGCCTAAATAGTAAGATGTTTATTTTCTACCCGAGGTGTTCGTGGTCGATTCTTGATGGTGGCAAAAAAATGAAGTATTTTTCATTTATAACTTATCTTCATTAGATTTCCTCTCCTCTTTAGAGGTTGTCATTCATCACGGCTATCTTGACCATAAAGGCAGAAAGCTCTGAACAAAAATATGGTATCAGAATGATAACACTTCTGTGAGTTGTGTTTATAACTTCTCCAATCAGGAGATGTGGCTTCCTTCCACACTTTTTTCTGCCTTGAATTTCCCCCTGCAGTATCAGTTGAACAATCTTATATTTTTCTCTTCCCATTATATGCCCAAAGTTATTTTATTTTTGAATGTGGACTTAACACCTTACAGGACGAATATCATGGCTAAACACTTAGTCACGCGTGGTATAGATATATTGAACCAACTGAAAGACACTGTTGATATATTCTCGGTACCGTCTAGCAGTATGAGAAGAATCTTGGCTGATATTCTTCCTAACGAATAAGCTAACGCTAGAAGCAGACCCTCTTTGTGTAACAGGAAAATTCCGTGCAAAGTGGATAAAATAGGTGAATGATACTTCTCTATCTTTATTCATCCGTTTCGATGTCATCATTACGGAATTCGCCAACCCATGAGACTCACATAGGAATTGTTCGATAGCACCACAATTCAAAACTTTTTAGTTTATTTGTGGTGGCCTGAGGAAGCGTACATCATTCAACACCGAAGAGAAATACAGAAACCATGTAGCAACTAAAATTCGCAGACGTAAGTCGACATTGAAATCCTGTATTTTGTAGAAGCAGCCATCTCCTTCCTCTCTCGATTCTCCATTGTTCATTCAGTCAGCATTCCAGATATATAAGAGTATATTGCTGGATTCGCTCAACAATTTCAGTATTTATTAATTTAGCTTATCTGGTAAAGTTAAAAAACATTTCCTCATCGAGACCACATTCGCTAGCTAGTTAAAAGTTTTTGCTTTTAACGTGTATGATGGTGCATGGCCGCGCGGTTACGCATTGGAAAGTCGTTGGTTTGAACCCCGCGCTATGTTAATTTCCTCGAATGATACAGAATTTTTTTCCGCCTAGTATTCGGTGTATAAAAATACCTATGACTTCGGCCATATCTATTTTTTCAAAAAGAGAAAAAACCCCGCCTATCTGCTCCGATCGTCTCACTTCGGTGTGTCATCGGGTCCAGTACAGCGGCGTGAGTTTGCTGGTGGGCTACGGTTAATTCATTAAAAAAAACTCGACCGTACAGCATCGCTTTTCAACTATCATAAATTGATGTTGGAATGGCGAGAATCCTCGACTACGAGACCCAGTAATGATCGTTCAAAAACTTGTTCTAAAATCATGTTCTGTTCTCCGTAAAATCAAATCTGTTCAATGACTTGTTCTAACACGAGAATATCATTCAGAAATCTCTGGTATAATAAGTTTGTACAAAACACGCTGATAAATTTGGCTCGAATATGTAGTTAGAATTCTAGAATAAAAACCTCCATCACGACAAACAAGGAATGATTATAGGTCTCGCTGCATATGGGTACCTGACCTGGCCTCAACACTGATGAAAATTAATTGTCAGCAAATTGGCGATGTGCTGAAGAGGCGCGAGGATCGGCTGTGGATGGCTCTGTCAGCAAGTGACTCACCAGTCACCGGCGTTATTAGCTGAGGTAATCGGCCAGACTATTGTTTACAATTTTCTTAGATATGTGCGCAGTTGTCAAAGAGCTTAACGATTTTTTTGCATAAACTATACATACACCTACACGGTATTGAGGTCTCAGGAATGAGCTACATATCGTATAATACTTTCGTTGTATACCGTAGAACCTGGTTGCTATGTGGCAATATCTTCCAACCAACTAGAAAGATGTTAAAGAGGCCTTAAATAATAATCAGACTGGAATCTTTTTTGAAAATAATCTGGGTTCCTACGGGAATCGAGCCCGGAACTTCCGGGTTGGGAAACAAGCGTCTTACCAACTAGGCTACGTCACATTAGGATAGGTGCGACTTTATGGAACTTCTCATACATTGACACAAGATAGCCCATCAAAATACCAATAAGGGTCTTCAAAACACTTCCCAAATATTGGACGCTCAAAGACAGATCACTTCTATTTGTATATTTATGATACGCAAATAGATAAATATTGTAAAAAGCATAACTTACTGAGTTTATGATCACAAGACAATATCTGCAAACCTACCAGAAGAATGTAACAAAAATGAACGAGAATGTACTTGATTAAGAGTTACAAATTAATCACATTGAGAGAAAAAAAACACTACTTCCTTAAAATAATATTTATGATAGAAAGTGGCGATAGTATACTCTCAATTATCCGGGGTCGATTAACCGGGGCAGAAAAAAAACGATTTTTTTATAACATTTCCAAGTATTATTAAAAATTGGATTTATTTTTCTGTCCCGGTTAATCTGTAACCAAGTTGATAAAAAATTAATACTTTTACATAATAATCTAAAAGACAAAAAACATGCAGGCAGTGGATCGGAGCGTGGTTGTTTTACAGCGACAGAAGTTTGAGTGCTTGAGTTTGCAGGACGGCTGACTTGTAACAAAGGTTTATGTGAACTATTGAGTGTGGTGTATTTTGGTGATTATGTGTAGGACATGATGGGATGAACTTTTTGGTATGTCTGGAGTGATGAAGTATGAGGGGTTTGATTCGCGTGATATATACATGTAATTAAATATCACTTTCTATCTAGTTGATGAGTGTTTTCAACGGGGTGTTGCATAATCAACAATCGGGAAAAAAACATGAACTTATTTTTCCACGTTACATGTCTTCAGTGCTAAGGACAACGGAAATGAGAACTCTGCGCGCTATTGCTGGGAAGACTTTGCGTGATCGTGTAAGGAACATCACAATCCGAGAGGTCTGTGAGGTCCAAGATGTGGTCAGATGGGGACGACAGGGTCGACGATACTAGTACCAACATGTACAGATAATGAATTCCACAAGAATTCCATACATAGCTCTGCATGGGGTGCCGGATGGACGGCGTCCACCAGGGAGACCCCCGAAACGATGGAGAGATAGCTGGAGCTCAGCATCACAGAAGGACAATCCTGCAGTAACAGACTCTTGAGTCTATAGAAAGTCTAAGAAAAAGAAGACATGTCCTCAGTAAGAAACAGATAAATGCCTAGTTTACTGGGGACACGACAAATGAATGTCAACATATTTATTGATACGTATATGTATATTTATTGATACGTATAAACAAATAAATAAATCTTATTCGGCATTACAAATGCTGAATACAGGAAAATAAAATTAAAACGTCACGTTACTAACAAATCGAAAAATACATACAGTACCAAAAAAATATGACTTTGACCCCCATCAAATCACAAAGTAGTTTACACTGTGCTTATTAAACCCGAGCTGCATGAACCGTTCAGCAAATACACACACGCCGATATGATCTGCAAACAAGGAAGCAGATCTACCGTTACTACAGCTTGTCGGCTATTGATTTTAGTGACTGCTGTTGCGTTCTGAAGGTTATCGTTGGGTGCAATGATAGATGCATGATAGTCTTAAATAAATACACCTTGTAGAAATGATTTATGTATGTATCTAAAATTTATTTAATTAAAAAAATTATCCAAGATGGTTTTGCCACTTGAAAAGAATGAGTTAAGGAAAACCTATAAAATATATAAACGTGTCTGGAATGAAATAAAAGTAAATCAGAAGTAAATATCAAACAAGAAAGTTGAATAAATTTTATATATTGAGGGAAACGTAAGAACAAACAAATGAGGATGCATGATAAGATGTATGGAGATTGAAGAAACAAAGGCTGTGTTTGTGTGTGTGAATATTTGTTCTCTCTGCTTAAGCAAAAATATATAATCTGCGATGGTAAGTATGAATGTATTTACTCATAAAACAGTGAATCTAAAAGCATGAAATTTAAAAAAAAATCAAAATATGTTTATTTATCAATTAGAGGTATGCATTAAAATATGTTTCAACCCACATTAGAGTAACAATTTATTCAAACTATAGTTCGGAAATTCTAGAATGAGTCCTGTGACATCTCACAAATTTGCCCCAATACAACCTTGTAACGATGTTCAGTAATTTTAATTATTTTATCAACTTTAATATAAGCCTCAATTCTAATAAATATCAAGTTATTTAGGTAAATACATTATACATAAGGTTGTATTGGGGCAAATTTGTGAACTGTCACAGGACTCATCCTAGAATTTCCGAACTATTGTATAATATTATCGTCTTCTAACTATGCCGGAGTTAAAAATATCAAGATCACTTAAAAAATATAAATTAACTGTATCGATACGGATACGGACAGTCCTAGAAATATATCACGTATTTTTTTTAACCTGGCGAGTTTATTGCCATGTGGCAATCTCTTCCAACCAACCAGAAAGCTGTTTTTATAGGCCCTATGTGTTAACCAGACTGGAATCCTATTTTAAAAAATCTGGGTTCCAGCGGGGATCGAACCCGCAACCTCTGTAATTTATAAAAATGTATTGTAATTTATAAAAAAATATTTAGTGCAATTATTAATTTCATCAATAAAAAAAATTCATTTTAATTTGTTAACAATACATTAAGTATTTCTGAGCATAATGTTATTTTATATTCATAGGTTATGCCGGTTTTGATCATGTGGGAATTAAGGAGAATTTTGTTGTTTATTAATCTAAATATCCACATGATAAAACAAAACTTAATCGTATAATTAGGGTTTGACGGGTTTTAAAAACCGGTTTACTGGATAATTTGATCATGTGGAAATTAAGGAGAATTTTATTGTTTATTAACCTAAATATACACATGATAAAACAAAACTTAATCGTATAATTAGGGTTTGACGGGTTTTAAAAACCGGTTTACTGGATAATTTGATCATGTGGAAATTAAGGCGAATTTTAGTGTTTATTAATCGAAATATCCACATGATAAAACAAAACTTAATCGTATAATTAGGGTTTGGCGGGTTTTAAAAACCGGTTTACTGGATAATTTGATCATTTGGGAATTAAGGCGAATTTTATTGTTTATTAACCTAAATATCCACATGATAAAACAGAACTTAATAGTATAATAAGGGTTTGACGGGTTTTAAAAACCGGTTTTATGGATAAATATAAAAAAAATTGAAAAGCCGGTTTTAAAATTAAACAAATCGTTTAAATACATGACGAGACATTAATTGGATTTATATTAGTAAAAATTTCAAGAACTGTTTTAAAAGCTTTTTTTTTTTGCAAACACTGATATTCGAAAACTAATTATTGCAAATGTCGTAAAATCGGCATACCCCACACATTATGTTCCTTAGAAACAAAACATGGGTAATGCTAGTTCGAAACTACAATACTGATAGAATGTTCTCCTTTTATTTTATTTATTTAACACTTTTATTGCAATACAATCTGGCGGGCTTTATGCCAGGCGGCAATCTCTTCCAACCAATCAGACAAAAGTAAATGAAGCAAGTTACATGGTCGCATAAATCATTCAAATGACTTTCCATCCCCACGAAATCCATAAACACATACGTGAGCAAATGCCCACGAACCCCACAAAGATGGACAATCATCCGAACATTATTTTTCATATAAAGTGAGATATCATCAATCAAAAGGAAAGGAAGGGATGGTGGAGAGGAAAGGAAAAGAAAAATCAGGAATGAAACACGTTATTTTACTGACTAAAAATTAAGAGTTTTTTCAGTCGCTTCTTAAAGCGTGCCAAGGACGGAGCGAGTCTTATATTGGTTTGTAACTGATTCCAGAGTCTCACTGCATGGACAGTAAAGGGAGACGTAAAGAAAGAGGACCGGTGAACTGGAAAGGCCAATAAACAATCTCTATTTGAGCGTAGCGCTAATCCATGATTGGAAAGAAGCTGAAATTTTTGGCGAGATAAGAGGGTGCGGCGGGACAGTTAAGGATGTTATACAATAGAGACAGTATGTGAATATGGCGTCTATTTCTAACATTCAACCAGTTCAATGCCTTTTATGTGTTGGATACGAAATATATAATAAATATCACAACTACTACAACGCAATTATATTTAAAAAATCATTTATTTGTTACGTCCCACAGTTTGAAAATCAATGACCCGAATGATGTCTATACAGGGAACGCTGAAAGTGATGTAATCGCATCTTTATTCTACCACGTAATGTGTTAAAATAGTTTTTCCAAACTGATGATTTGACTTTATAGAATGGTTAACCACATAGGTTTAGATACAAAAGTAATAAAATAATTTATTTTACTTTGGGCGCATCTTTATAAATCTATCTTAGTCATCTCAGCTTCAAATCAACGAAGAGAGTCTTCAAATGTTTCTCTGGGCTTTTCAACAATTTGACTAACCATCTAATTTTACCATTTGATAGAGATAATATATTCAAATATCAGGGACAGTTGTATTTTTTATTGACAAAATAAACGACACTTAAGTGTATTTACGTATTCTAGTAACAATTCTATAACAAAAGATAAGATATGTGTTTTTTAACTATTAGACTAACCATCTTATTTTACCATTTGATAGAGATAATATCGAAATGTATTCAAATATCAGGGACAGTTGTCGTATTTTTTATTTACAAAATAAACGACACTTAAGTGTATTTATATATTCTAGTAACAATTATATAACAAAAGATAAGATATGTGTTTTTAACAATTGGACTAACCATCTTATTTTACCATTTGATAGAGATAATATCGAAATATATTCAAATATCAGGGACAGTTGTCGTATTTTTTATTTAAAAAATAAACGACACTTAAGCGTTTACATATTCTAGTAACAATTATATAACAAAATATAAGATATGTGTTTTTTAACATTTGGACTAACCATCTAATTATACCATTTGATAGAGATAATATCGAAATATATTCAAATATCAGGGACAGCTATCGTGTTTTTTTTATTTACAAAAAAAAACGACACTTAAGTGTATTTACATATTCTAGTAACAATTATATAACAAAAGATAAGATATCAACAGTTAAACAATAACTTACAATTAAGGATACACATATCTTTAATAAAAAATATCATTACATTATATTTGTTACATAACATATATCTTTAAAACTATCACAATATATTATAGTCTTGTTTGTGCTCCCTGATGAAGTGAAAGCCTTGAAACCGGCAGGGTTTATTTATTTATTCATTTAACACTTTTATGCAATACAATCTAGCGGGCTCATTGCCAGTCGGCAATCTCTTCCAGCCAACCAGACAAAAGTAAATTAAGCAAGTTACGTGGTCGCATAAATCATTCAAATGACTATCCATCCCCACGAAATCCATAAACATATACGTGAGAACATGCCCACGAACCCCACAAAGACGGACAATCACCCGAACATTATTTTTCATATAAAGTGAGATATCATCAATCAAAAGGAAAGGAAGTGATGGTGGAGAGGAAAGGAAAAGAAAAATCAGGAATGAAACACGTTATTTTACTGACTAGAAATTAAGAGTTTTTTCAGCCGCTTCTTAAAGTCAGCCGTTACAAAAAGTGGAATAAACAGTGTTCGATAAAACAAATTACAATGTCTTTAAACTTCCACAATGTTAATGCCTTAACTATAAATAATATATAATATATTATAGTATGATACTTAAAATAATTGTGTTATTTGAAACAGAATTCAGTTACTATTTATATATACTCTCAACTGTTGAGACAGTTTTCACATGTACTGATCATTCTTTATATTCAGGCTTTTTAATACTACACCAAATTTAGCTATAGGGTTAAAATCGAAGCATCTTATGCTGTGACAAAACCACTAGGTGTCCTCCAAATCTGTATGGCAGACATAAAACGGAGGTAGTCAATACCCTTACATGACAAAACTTGACGGGTCTTAACTAATACACTAGTTGTGCAAGTGTGAGAACCGTAAAATGATTGTCATATATTATAGGTGCCCCCACTCAGCAGTGGGTAGAAAAAGGACATAGTAAGATACAATACGGAATGCAAAAAAAAATCAATTTAATCATGCCGTGTAGTTCATGACTGAGCATTGCACTATAATGATAGCCTCCGACGATTCATCTCCATCCATCTCTGCACTTCGCGGTTCAAAGGGCAGTTATTAACCGCAGTCACCACCTTCCCATCTTTTGACTCAATTCATTTTATTATTGTAATATTTTATAATGCCAATAAGACTGGGTTCGATTTTCCGCGTTAGAATGCCCTTGAGAAGAGTTTGTTCTCTAAACGGCGCTATGTAATATATCCTTCTGCTATTATTTTTAGCTATTTTAAATAGCGCTAAATAAATTATTCTTTTATTAGTTTTTATATATTTCTTGATATTTGTTTATAGTTATCCTTACTTAGGTTAATTCATCATAATTTATTTTATTCTTCAAACTGAAGAAATATATATTGGTGACTAATCTAATATTAACACTAAAACGTGGCCACGTCACTGATACGGTCATAAAATAAGCCGCCGACAGTCATCGAGCGTGACAGCCGAGACCTTGCTCACTCCAGCACCGATGCTGGTGGGTTACGGATAATTCTTGCAGAGGTGAGGGGACAAGGAACTGCCCGAGGATACTGCAGCAGCGCTTACGTGTTGTATGACCTTTGATGTTCGGTGACCTTTCTTTGCACTAGTTTGGGAAAATATATAATAAACTCTCTAAAATATGTGTTTTCCCGATTTTTTCTCATCGTTTCTCTAATCTCCCCTCCCTTCTGACCATAGATGATTTTGTTACAATTTTTATTTGTATTGGAAAAATATATAATAAACTCTCTATTATATATTTTTAATATATAATAAACTCTCTATTATATATACTAAAATTTTTATTGGAAAAATATATAATAAACTCTCTAAAATATGTGTTTTCCCGATTTTCTCTCATCGTTTCTCTAATCTCCCCTCCCTTCTGACCATAGATGATTTTGTTACAATGTTGATTTTGTTACAAGTTTTTATTATTTTTATAGTACAGCGTTTTTTATTATTAAAGTGATTATGGACGAATGTGAACTTAAGAACTGATGTGTTGAGTAAGAGCTGATGTGTTGAGTAAGAGCTAATGTGTTGAGTAAGAGTCGAAATGTTGAGTAAGAGCTGAAATGTTGAGTAAGAGCTGATGTATTGAGTAAGATGAAAAAGAGTATTCTGAAATAGTATGTAGAATTAATCAATGAAGGGTTAACAAAACAAATATTTAGTGCAAATTTTTCTATTTATTTATTTATTTATTATTACACATGACAAGAAATATACATAATTTGCGAAAAAACCACAGGTAATTTAATTTGGACATACATTATTTTAATGGATCTGGGTTGTCGCCTTTCATTTGTCGTATCCCCAGTAAACTAGGCTTTTGCCTGTATCTCACTGAGGATATTTGTGAGTGAAAGGCGTGTGAGAGGAAGACCAAGGAAAGTGTGGTTGAATCAAGTGTACTCGTATAATATTTTGAAAGAAAGAAATGTAAAACGTCAAATAAATCGTTAGGAGCTGTATGAGAAAGTATATGGATGTTGAAGATGGTGTATGGATGCGAAAAATGTGTGTTGCGATAGGAAAGTCTGGTGCTCTCTCCTTTCTATCTACCCCGACATGGAGACGGCGTGATGATATTAATGTATTAAATAAACTCACTGAAAAATATGTTTACCATCATCTTTTTTTCCAATCTCATCTTGATGACCTTATTAAATATGTTTTACTTTTGTTGTTTTGATACAACATAGTTTTTATTACACATATATTGTATATCAATAACGTAAATCTCCCACTTTTCACTCAAAATTGTATATCAATAACGAAATTGTAATAATTGTATATCAATAACAAAATTGTATATCTCATATACTGTAAATCAATAACATAAATCTCCCACCTTTCACTCAAAACTGCGTAAAACAATGAGTATATTTGTATGGTTGGTTGAAAGAGATTGTCAATTTGGCAATAACCTCGCTCGTTAATTTGTACACTGTACACTGAAGTTTAAATAAGTAAAGATTTTGTTCGATTTGTTTCTGTATGAAGTTATTAAAATATCATTGATATCACCGACATATTGGCTTAAATAAGTTTCCAGACTCCTGCTAGAAACACACGGAATTATTTACAATTTAAATGTGTTGATAGCAATTTGCTAACGACAGTTGCACGTTGTAATTAATCAATCATAAAAGAGCAAATCATGGGTAACTCGGTGTCTGGAAAAGTGGATATTTTTAATATAGGTGAAGATGTGCTTAAAAGGGACCTTTTCTGACATTTCTTTGATCTTATGTTAGATTTTGAGTGAAAAATCTTTTGAACAAAATACCAAAAGAAACGCAAAATTTCATTCGATTTTTCAAAACGTAATGCCTTCGAAAATTCAGCAAATAGAACGATGTAAAATCCAATATAATTCATTAAGAATAACCGTGAACTTTAATATTTTCATCATAATTGGAGAAATTGATTTGTGTCATTAAAATTGGTGATGAATTCTGTTACCTTTCCTCAGACAGCGATCGCCGCCAGACAATGGGAGGAAATAACAATCGACAATCGCTGTTCCCATGCCAATTAGCCGTAATTACCCGTGCGCCTGAAGATGATGCGATATCTCACGCGAAACACCAAAGGTCAACGAATACAAACTAATTTCCCTAATCGCGGTACAGTTTTCACGGAAATCGGTTCAATAGATACTTTTTTAGTACAGTTTAATGGTTAAGTGACTGTCTCACATTCTGAGGAATAACGTTCAATTAAGTTAATCGTAAAGGAATAAAAAATATACATGACGTATTATTTAAACCTTATTTCAATATTTAAAATCACATTTTAATTGATTCAATTTAATTAGTGATGCAGGTTAAACCCAATTGCATCAAATGCAATATAAGAAACATTGAAATAGTTAAGATTAAACTCTAAATGTATTAACACCAAATAGGAGCAAAGAAAACTGCTTAACTATGAAGTGGCTCAGTTATGTTTACATACATCCCATCACGTCATTTTCCTGTCAGGGTAGGAAGAGAGCACATAGCGCCAGACTTTCCTTACTCGACACACATCCTTAGCTTCTTCTACATCTATATTCTTTATCGTACAACTTCTCCGATTTCTCTGACTTTCTACTTTTCTTTCTTTAAAAATGTCATTCATAAATTTAAAAACGTCATAATTGCATTAGCCTTCCTTTTACATACATGCACTATATTTGTTTTATTAATATTTCTTTATTAATTAGTTCCAAATGCACAAATAACGCATCAGTCTTAAATTCATATTTATTCCTAACACTTTATTCCGTATTCTATCATACATTGTCATCCCATTTACTTCTTCATGATCCACGCATTTCTACAGCATTTTCCAGCTTCTTTCAGTATTATTCAAGATTTGATGTTAACAAAGCCTATTAAGACACTCAATACATTGGTATATAGAAGTTAGTGCTACCAGAAAGTTCGTTCAACAAGGTAATTCCATATGCGTGTGTCGACGTTCTTAACCCTTCCTTCCCTGTGATGTGTTAGTTACACATCATTTGCTTGAACACATTGCTTCTAAAAACTTTAATATCTCTATAAATATAATAAATACTGGGTTCAGATTTTAGGTATTCCTCCGTAATACATTTACGCATTGAATGAAAAAAATAATATTAATAATAACTAGCACTTATCGGCCACATCAGGTATTTTGAGAAAATCTGGAATAAATTCACCAATACAATCAAACGTGTGTACCAGTGTGTGACGTAGGTATATTCATTCTAAAAAACCGCTATGGGTGAGGAAGCGAAGCTATTCACATTTCACTCTCATTCTACTTCGGATACGGGAACACAAGAAATAGAATCTCAGTTCACTCGCTTCAGTAGCTCGCGGGCTTTCGCTTGAGGTGGTCGCTTCACCCGTTTTGTGAACGTCGGCCGATGGTTTTTTTCGTGTTTTCAGCAAGTTAGTGTTCCGAGTCCCGTACATAGTGTTAGTGTTCCGAGTCCCGTCTCAGTAGCTCGCGGGCATCCATACGAGGTGGTCTCTGTGCCCGTTTTGTGAACGTCGGCCGATGTTTTTTTTTTTTCATGTTTTCAGCAATTAAATTTCAATTATTATCACTTTTGACTTCAAATTTGATTAATTTAAGCGATTGTCTATGAATATTCTTATTTTTTCGATTTTAAATTGCTCATTTTTACATGTGTATTGAATACACATCACCGGAATGGGAGAATTTTTTTAGCACAGGAAAGGAAAGGTTAATAGCTCGGTTTTGAATCCAGACTATGTGATCATCTATAGACTAGTGACAGCACGGTTGAATATGAGGGCTACAAATTTGATTGACGATGAAGATTTCTTTATTGATTGTTTTTCGATGTCCACGTGAAATCCTTCTGATGCGACGATAAACAACCAAAAATGTTCTCATCGTATTTTATCACATTCAAGTCTTTAAAGCAAATTGAACTCCACGTCTTAAGCTGCTTTAAATTACTGCGCTACCGAGTCACCATCCTTATACCGTGACGTCAAATTCAAGTTCGTCATCGATGCTATCATTTTCCCAATTTAGTGTATCTCAGTCAGAAGAGGTGTTGTGACGTTGCACTCATAATAAATAAAGATTTAGATCTTCTAATGTTCATCGTGCTAGATTTGGACCAATTTTGTCCACCATGACAACGCAGGTGTTTGTGTCCTTTTCTTATCTTGTTTTGTCTAAATTTTAATCAAAACTGAATGACGCAAAAAAAATTGTTTAATATTTGAAAAAAAATTTAAACCTAAAATTTTAGGTTTCTTTTGCCACGTAAGATGTCCGGTTTCATTTGCCACGTAAGATGTCAGGTTTCATTTGCCAGTCCTTGGTATGCTTTAAGAAGCGACAGAAAAAAACTCTTAATTTCTAGTCAGTAAAATAACGTGTTTCATTCCTGATTTTTCTTTTCCTTTCCTCTCCACCATTCCTTCCTTTCCTTTTGATTGGTGATATCTCACTTTATATGAAAAATAATGTTCGGGTGATTGTCCGTCTTTGTGGGGTTCGTGGGCATATGCTCACGTATGTGTTTAAGGATTTCGTGGGGATAGATAGTCATTTGAATGATTTGTGCGACCACGTAGCTTGCTTAATTTATTTTTGTCTTGTTGGTTGGAAGACATGACCGCCTGGCAATAAGCCCGCGATATTATATATGCAATAAAAGTGTTAAATAAATAAAATGGTAAGATCTAGAATAAAAATCACAAAGGACATGCAAGAGCTCTAAGTCCTTAGATGAGAGTATAATCAGAATCAGCTGATGACCAGTGGCGTCAATGCACCATATTTCTAATAAGAGAAAACGAAGCACATTAAGTTAAAAAATACATAAATAATGCAAAATCTTATTTTAATATTCTTGGGATATGCGTGAACGAGATTGCAGTGAAAGTGCGCAGAGCGTGATGGGAGATGAACCAAGCAACGGCAATCCATCATTCCATCGCTGACAGTAACTACCAGTGTGAGTCAGTACACTTGATGAAGACATCAACATGGCTTATAAACTGAAAGGAAGACACTTGTTCGACACTAGGAACAACCGTTCAAACAATCTTCTTATCGCGAATAAAGTCCTCTACGGTACAAGATCCAGTGCTCTTCGGAGACAGAAGCAAGTGCCACATGATTTTCTCCTCTCCGCAGACACTGAGTCGATCCATCAATTAATATTCCTCATTTTACTACGTTGTTCTTGGTCTTTCCAGGTTTTTTAAGGAAGTTCAGAGTCAGGTGGTAATGCCTTCGCGTCCAAACGATGTCAAATTGAAAATTTGAATAAAACATTTTTTCGAAAGCATTTATTATCAACTCTTATGGATTATTTTGACTAGATTTATATAATGAAGTAACACTTATTTTCAATGGATAACCATTTGAATATCTCTTAAGCACATTTTTTTCGGTGTATTTTTTCTTTTCAATTTAATTAAATTAGTTATACGATCAGCTCTCTTAGTTTTTAAAATGTTAATGTATAAAAGCCCCTTTAAAATGTTGTTTACATTTAAGGCATTAACGTTGTGGAGGTTTAAAGACATTATAATTTATTTTTATCAAACCCTGTTTATTCCACTTTTTTGTGACGGTATAACCCTACCGGTTTCAAGGCTTTAACCTCATCTTCAAGGAAGCGCAAAAAAGTCTTGTTTGCGCTCCCCTCAAGATGAGGTAAAAGCCTTGAAACCGGTAGGGTAATACCGTCACAAAAAAGTGTAATAAACAGTGTTTGATAAAAATAAATTACAAAGTCCCTTTGCAACTTCAGAAGTGACTAGTATTGTTCAATCAATATTAAACAGATTCCTGAAAAATATATGTATTTTTTTAAAGTTTATTATAAATATTTTTTCATAATAACACGTTTTTCATTATATTTTTTATTAATTATCATTTATATGGCTCGACTATGTAGAAATAATGAATAATGACAGATTCACTGAAATTATCTATAGAAGTATTGTAGTATACTCGTAGATGATAAGAGAAACTTAGAAACGCCTAGAAAAACGTGGTACGACCTGGAATCGAATTCAGCAAAAAATAAAAGTCTTTGTCATAAGAAAGTATGCATGCCGAGGTGTATGAACTTGACACAAGTGAATTAGTCTACCAGGATAGCATGAAGTGAATAACTGTCATCACTATCATGTCATAGGGGACACGATGTAATGGTGATGATTTTTATAAAAAAATATTGAAGTAGTTTGAATACATAGAAAGAAATCTTCAGCTCAGAAAGGTTGAAATAATAATAAAAAGAATGACAATTCATACAGCGCTGTTTAGACAGAAAACTCTTCCCATGAAAAATAATGACAGTTCATATAGCGCAGTTTAGACAGAAAACCCTTCCCATGAAAAGAATGACAATTCATATAGCGTCGTTTAGACAGAAAACTCTTCACATGAAAAAGAATGACAATTCATATAGCACCGTTTAGACTGAAAACTCTTCCCATGAAAAAGAATGACAATTCATATTGCACCGTTTAGACAGAAAATTCTTCCCATGAAAAATAATGACAATTCATATTGCACCGTTTAGACAGAAAACTCTTCCCATGAAAAATAATGACAATTCATATAGCACCGTTTAGACAGAAAACTCTTCCCATGAAAAGAATGACAATTCGTAAAGCGTCGTCTAGACACAAAACTCCTCCCATGAAAAATAATGGCAATTTATCCAACGCCGTTTAGACAGACAATTCTTCCCGTGAAAAAGAATGACAATTTATACAGCTCCGTTTAGACAGAAAAGTCTTTCCATGAAAAATAATGATAATTCATATAGCGCCGTTTAGACACAAAGCTCCTCCCATGAAAAATAATGGCAATTTATACAACGCCGTTTAGACAGAAAACTCTTCCCGTGAAAAATAATGACAATGCATATAGGCGTCGTTTAGACAGAAAACTCTTCCCATGTAAAAACTAAAACAACAAAGTGTTTATAAATAAAATATTTTTTTACTTTGTTTTAAAAAAAAATCTTGACGAGTTTGAATACGTCAAACACATTCATTTCATAGTTAAGAAGGGTCAACAATAATAAAACAAGGACTTTTACATAGCGTCATTAAGGCAGATAACTCTTCAAATGGTAAAAAAAAACAGATGAATAAGGTTTTGAAAGAAGTGTACGTCGTAAGTCAAAACGTAATCGAAATAACTCTATGAGAAGTTTTATAAGTGTACAGGAAGATACATGTACAAATACGCCATAAATGAAATATTTGATTTCAAGTATTGACATAAGAAATACCTTAAAGATTATAATTAATCACGGATCTATAAAATAAACGGCTAGTATTTCTCAACAGGTGGCTGTAACCCATGCTGTGTGACTTAGAGCGCATCTCATATTTCGGTATCAAGTTGACAGAGGAATTTGGCGCGGTACCATCATCATATAATGGCTCAGTGTCCCCTCCGCCAAGACACAAGTGTCTGCTCCATCCATTTTACACTGCCCCGCCTTCTTCGGAAAGAACCTGTTCCGAGTTCTCTCTCTTCTGATGTTGGATGGACAGGTTCTTTTGGGGCTTGCAACACCAGAGTGGCGGCTTCAATGATGAACGTCATGTGGATTCTTGATTTACAAGACGTTCTCGAGTTCGTCGAAAGATTTGTTTAGACTAGGCAATAAAACGATGTTGATGGGTTTTACTCATTACATTGCTTTAATATTTTCCAACCATCACTTCCACTTCAACTCACATCAGTTTATCAGACAGACTGTGCCTTTCAAAATTGTTTTATAGAAATAAACTTTTTTTTCCAGAATAGAAAATCATCACGCGACAAAACTATTCACTAGAACCAACCATACTTTCCTTGGTCTTCCTCTACCGGCGTGGTGATTCCACTCACATTTGCATGGTATATTTGTTTTGATAATTGTTATTCATTCATTCGTTCTACGCGCTCAAACCATTGCAGTGTTCTTCTTCATTATTCCTGAAAAGCAGAATTATTAAACTAGCTCTAATATCTTATTATTAGTAGAATTAATGAAGCCGGTGTGAGGCTGTCGCTGAACAGGAACGTGAGTAAAACTAAGTTCATGGTGTTTGACCGGCAGGATCACGCAGGAGCACGTCTTACATTGAACGGTGCTGATATAGAGAGGGTGGAAACATTTAAATACCTCGGAAGTATCCTAGTGGAAGACCTCGACCCAGAAACCGAAGACAAGTGCAGAATTGAATCGTCTCGTGCGGCTTTTAATAAAATGAAAAGCGTATTCTGCGATGATACTCGTAATCTAAACTTGAAACTTCGACAACGGTTAGTAAAATGCTACATTTGGTCAGTATTATTGCATGGAGTGGAATCATGGACCCTCAAAGTTGGTAGTATGAAGCGACTGGAAGCATTCGAAATGTGGATGCACCAGAGAATGCTACGGATATCCTGGACGGATATGGTCAGCAACACAAGGGTTCTTCAAAGAGCCAAAGTTGATAGAGAGTTGCTGACTAATATTAAAATCCGAAAGGTGTCCTACTTGGGTCATGTACTTAGAGGAACAAAGTACAAATGACTGCACCTGATCATCCAAGGCAAAATAGAAGGCCGAAGAGGTGTTGGCAGGAGGCAAATCTCCTGGCTCCGCAATATACGTGATTAGACTGGTATAAGGAGCGTTGGGGATCTTTTTCAGGCTACCGGGGACAAAGATGCCTCCTCTCAGGTGATATTCAACGTTGGGGGGACCTGTCATGACGACACTGGGAAGAAAAATAAGAAGCATCAATAAACCAGAAAGATGTTTCAGAGGCCTATAGCAGGAAGAAACACATGAAGCGGGAATTAATATAATTAGTGGAATAACAAAAATAGCAGCCCGAAAAAGATTTCCAACGCCCCTGATTGGATTGGCATAAGGGGCGTTGGAGATCTTTTCCCGGCTGCCGGGGACAAATATGTCTACTCTCAGGTGATATTCAACGTTGGGGGGACCTGACATGATACTGGGAAGAAAAATATCTTATTACTCACCTATATACCACATTTACTTTTCGTTGCATACTTTCCACCATGTATTCATCACCATGGCTTAAAATTTCGTAAAGTTCATTTTCTCAGATCTTTCCCTTAATATTTATCACATCCTTTAGTTATCAAACTCTTTAATTGATCATCATTGTAACCTAGCACAGCAATCAGCACATTACCATTTCCCATTTGTATACCACCCATTGGTCTCTGTAGTTCCCTCACACATAAACCCATGTATGGTAGATATCAACCAACCAGGATGACATTTGCCTATCCTTGCTCAACCCCTTTTCAAATATAAAACCACTCAGTCAAGGAAATTTTCAATTCAATATAAATGTACATATGCTTTACTTTCAGCGGTCGGTCGGGTAGTTTGAGCGCAATACATTGGTCCTAGGGCTTGGACTGACACAGCTTCTTCCACCATGCTCCTCATACCTCCACGCGGTGACCGACGGGCAACGGACTTGAGGGTGAAGTTGATGGTAACCAATCCGTCGGGGATCCCAAAAAAGTACGGTTAAAGTGAGCAGCAGTGAGCGCCTGTCTCGCATGTTAGCGGCGGCTCACAAATGGTGGTGTCATCAACAGTAAGACGGGGGAGAGGCGATTGAGATGGTATGGGCACGTTGGACGCAGAGCACCCGATCACATTGTGAACCAGGCAATCTCCGTGGATCTTCCTCGAATAACAACTAGAGGAAGACCAAAGAATTCATCGGTGATGCAAAAAGATAACCTGATGCAGAGGCACGGCCTGGGGGACATAGTCCGGGACAGAAGAGCATACAACCTGAGGACGAGGAGAGCTGACCCCAACAGTCTTCGCAGACAGTGAGTTGGGATGGAGCCAGGGAGAAGATGCTTTACTTTCAGCACATAATGAAGTTGAAAGTTGTTCTCAAATAATCAAATTGTTATTTTGATGCTAAACCAAGGCTCAGTTTAAATCAAAAGATTATTTTTGACATGAAGACCTTCCATTTAACGTTCGTGAAGGGATTGAGGTCTCGTTGTATTCAATCATCCTGGTAATAATTTACATCATAGTTTATCACGCAAGACCAGTGTTAAGTAGGCAGTGTGTGTCAAGGAGAAGTAGTGATTACAGCAGAATTGTTATCGAAACCTAAACGTCGTGGCCTTGTGAAAAAAAAAAACGTAACCATCTACTTCAGAAATTAGAAGCGTTTTGTCATTTTTTTAATGATCTTGGTAACTTATATTTGGTCGTGAAGGTGAAAATTGTTTTTTTTTTTATGAAATTTATGCCGATTTCCATGACTGACTTCTGTAATATTTCTTGCAACTATTGTCTAAGCTGATGCATAAATATTCAAGCATACTCGTAAGTTTTGAAATTCTTATAGAAAGCATTATTTTACTAAATAGTAGAATAAAAAAAAACCAGATGCGTGAGACTCTCGCACGGTAGAAGTGAAACTTCTTAGCTCCTAGGAAAAGTTGATTTTATGCATTGCTTTTTTTCCATTTGTTAACGATTTTTATTATTTTTTTAGGATTAGGAAATGGTTACGTGGAATTTAATTCAAGAAAATCTCTATTAATTAAATAAAAAAGTATTATTTTTTTAATTTTTAATAATAAATAATAATTTTAATAATAATATAATACACTTAATAATATTAATTATTATTAATAATAAATAATTATTAATATTAAAATAATTAATAATAATTTATCAATAAATAAAATATTTACTAATAATAAATAATAATTCGATAATAATAAAATAATAATATAATACACCGTTTCACTTTTCGCGACGTTCAGGCCGATTTGCCCTACCGCGCCTATAGAAATTTGACTTCAAAAACGCTTATTTATATTTAGCGCACATACCTACGTGGCCTTGTTGATAAGACGCCTTTCTTCCAATGCCTTTGTAGTTGGTTGCAATATTACCATATGGCATAGCCCCACGAATAAAACACAATAGAGAATAAATGCGTGTTTTACGAAGAATATCTGATAATAATTAATGTATGATATAGTAAGCAATACAAATTTTTAGAGTTAGAAGTTATAAGTAGAATCAAGAAAATAATATTAATAGCATTGGTTTGGACATATTGAGAGAAAGAGTACTGAGAATTTTATAAGATAAATATATACGTGGAGGGAATGGCGTGCGAGGAAGAGGTAGGCCGAGGAAATAATATACTTTGACTGAAAGGTAAGACGCGTGAGTAACATAAGAGTATGTATAGCGAGATGTTTGAGTGTGGATGAAGCAAATAGTGTTCGTGAGGACAGAAAGACGACCTCCGTGGCCTGGTGGTAAGACGCTTGTCTACCGATCCGGAGGTTGCGGGTTCGATCCCCTTTGTAATACAATTTTTTTTAAATGGAATTCCAGTCTGGTTTTCACTTAGCGCACATTAAAAACATATTTCTGGTTGGTTGGAAGAGATTGCCACATGGCAATAAACTCGCCAGATGGAAAAAAAAGGTGTGAAGATCTGTACTCTCCGCCTATCCCAAAAGGGATATGGCGTGATGGTATTTATGTATGCATGTTTTATTTCAAGAAGCTTTATCTAACGTTATAAAATAAATTCATTAAGGACATTTGATCATGCATTTTAATTCTAGCTTGTAGATTCATATTTTTTGAATGGCTATAAAACTATTAATATCTGACCTTTTATGAAGAACCACTTTTGACGAATAACCTTATTTCAACCAATATGTGAATGCTCATTTCAAACTAGACTATCTAATACAATCATCATCAATCAATCACGTCACAATCACAAACAATGTAATATCGGTGGTACTTACATCTGTAAGAATGTGTGTTGTTATAGTTACTGTTCAATATTAACCTTTTAATTATTGATGTTTCAGCTACAGTTTAGTATCGCCGTTAATACAGTTGTCTATCATGCGGTTTAATTTAAAAAAAAGGAATGGTTTCAAGCGAAAGAAGAGTAAAGCACGCTGAATAAAAGCTCAACTATCGGAAGCAACAGCGTGAGAGACAACAGTAGAGGGAGTCAATGAGCGTTGCACTATACATGCTCAGCAAATGCAAATATTTCGACAAGTGCATCAACAACACGAGACTGATGGAAAGTAAACGAGCGTCGTACTGAAGAAACACAGATAATACATTTATTTCGTCAACGTTCTGAGAGAATACTTGAAGTGTGCCATCATTACAACTTTGACTCAATGAATACTGAATGCCAATTCAGTCATTCTCTCATTTTGCAGCTGAGAGATCTCCTGACAAAACATTAAACTATTTCTGCCATAAAGAAACTGTCCTTTTTGAGGATGAAATTGAACCACAGAACCCTTAACGAGGTGTTTCAGGTTTCCAAAGCTTTAAAACAAACATTCGTTCTTAAAACTTCTTCAGCAGATTTTATTTTTCAACCTTTCAATTGAAATCAGTCAATTTACATCTCGTGATTTTCACATGTAAATTTATTTGCTAAGCTGAAAGACATACAATAAAATTAACATTCTTACATATATTAGATAAACGCGTTGTTATTTCAAAATGTTGATAGCGAGATCTTACTATAGTTGTGCTTTTAGAATATATTCAACTCATCATTGAGATCTCTAGCGGAGATAATAGTCATTAAAGAAAAGAAAAAAAAAACAAATTTCTTGATAGGTAAGAGATACAAAAATCCATCCTTTTGACGTCTACCTACACCCCTGCCCATAGTCACCCCTAAACCTCCCACTCTCCTCTGTCTTCTGCAATTAGACAACATTCTAGACGTATAATTAAGTTCATATTCAACTGACGAGGAAGATGGAGGTCTTTGAAATCGGTAGTGAACTCACAAATTAAAAACGGTGGTGAATAATAAACACAAATAAATGTTTTTTAAAATATTTATTTTATTAAAAATTAGAGACACCTTTCCGATCGACGCATATATTTGCCGTATCGGAAAAACAAAGCGCAAGTAGTATATCAACACATCTATAAAATATATTTTTAACAACGATCATAAGTGCAGACGATGAGGAACGTGTCCAGGTGGTGATATCACATGTGCATACTCATTCCCAGTGCCGGAGCTGCGAGTTTTATTTAACTTATATGATTTGTCATAATAACTTGTATAGTATTATATAACACTTTCGTTGTACAGTGGTAACTTAGTGCGGCTATTTCCTTGTCAATCTCTTCTAACTAACTGAATGCATCCACATTACCCGTGATGAGTATAATAGAAAGCATAATACAAAGTGGGGGATCAGGGTACTTGACGTCGGTGCGACCAGAGATGATTAAATCCAATTTGTGACAGGCATATCCTGTTGCAAATAAGACAAGGATTTCAGTATACAGGCTGAAAGATAAGCGTCTTCCCACTAAAGCCAAGGAGGTCATCAATATAACCATTGGCAATACTAATTTCCAAATTCCTTTCAGAAAAATCCTTCATGATATTTTTTTATTATTACACATGACAAGAAATATACACAATTTGCGAAACAAAGAAAACAACAGGTAATTTAATTTGGACATACAATTTTAATGTACCTGGGTTTGTTGCCTTTCATTTGTCGTATCCCCAGTAAACTAGGCTTTTGCCTATATCTCACTGAAGATATTTAGCATGAATAAATAAATCGATACTTCTTTCCGATTTTTGATTACACAAAAACAAAACCCCATTGCACGTTCTCATCAACCTGACAAACAGTGACACTCAATTACAACTGGAAACATCATGCGAAATCACTCCGAAATCACTCCAGAAAGACCAAAAATGTTCATCCCATAATATACCGCACACATTCATAGGAATACAAATAAAAACACAAATACAAAACAACAAAAATTCAAACAACAAGAAGAAACCCAAACTCAAGAGCCCACACAAATCTTTTCCACACGTCATTCATCCTGAAAGCCCAAGTACTCAAAACCCTGTCGCAATAATAACAACGCTCCGATCGACTTTCTAAATGAGTTTCCTCCCTTTACCTTTATTGAATTTGGCACGCCATTGTATGTCGTGGGAGCCAAATAAGCATATTGCCTTTGGGCCAAAGAGGTTTTAACTCTAGGGATGGTGAACATTCCATTAGTTGCCATGCGTGTCATGTGTCTCTGCTGAGTCTGCATCTTCCCTTCCTCTCAGTATACAATATACAACATCAATTTGCATTGTAGAACAAATTAACGCCACAATTGAACGAATATTTGCAAAACAGACTCAATCCACAAAATTAATATGAAAAATATATATCAATCATATGTCTGTATATAAGGTCAGTTAAATAAGTATAAATCCTCACAAGCCATCGGGATGCTTAACTCATTTTTTTAAGAATAGGTAACGGGTGGTCTGCGTAACTCTCGTTTGGATGGCGGAAAGAGGTTGCCGTATAGCAATGCATTTACCATTTGTATACTTTACAATAAAGTATCGGAATATATTATTTATAGTTAAGGTATTAAATTGTGGAGGTTGAAAGACATTGTAATTGGTTTTTATCAAACACAAAAAGTGAAATAAACAGTGTTTGATAAAACAAATTACAATGTAGGAATATATGTCAATAAATGTTTCAGTATTTAAGAATGAGACTTAGTCACAGGCTTCGCCTAGTGAAGTAGTTAAATGTATCCATAAAATGGAGGGCTTTTAGTTTTATTATCTACTTGTACTATATGCTTTGCCTTTGCATTTAAAAAATGTAAATTTTAAATTATACATTGCGGATTATAAAAGGAAAAAATTGGTTAAATGTCTATTGGATTTTTTTATATTGTTACTCGTACATTCAATTGATGTAAATTTTTCCATGAAATTCAAATAATACTTCATCGTTACAATCCTGACTCGCTTCTTAATTAATAACGCTTTTCTAATCCGACCCTCGACATGAGTGCATAGCTAATTATAATTTCCACGTGATATGCATAATGCTCTTTTATTACAAATACAATCTGGCGGGCGGCAATCTTTTCCAACCAACCAGACAAAAGTAAATGAAGCAAGTTACATGGTTGCATAAATAATTCAAATGACTATCCATTCCCACGAAATCCATAAACATACACGCGAGAACATGCCCACGAACCCCACAAAGACGGACAATCACCCGAACATTATTTTTCATATAAAGTGAGATCATCAATCAAAAGAAAAGGAAGGAATGGTAGAGAGGAAAAGAAAAATCGATAATGAAACACGTTATTTTACTGACTAGAAATTAAAAGTTTTTTCAGTCGCTTCTTAAAGCGTGCCAAGGACGACCATTCATCGTTTTTATAAAGCTATTTACGTAAAAATTTTAGCAAACATTGAAAACGAAATTGTCCTCAAAATGTAACAGTATACAGAGAATTGTTTAAGTGTATAAATAAATATTTTAATTTACAGTTGAATTTTTTTTCCTGCTGCAAACACACATTTTAATATTTTTCTTCGAAAACTTTTTCTAGACTGTCAGTCAAACTGCACTTTGAGCGCAAAAGAAAGTCTGATTAATTCATATTTATTTAAAAAAGATAGAATATCTAGGAAATAATATGTTTTAAGTTCTTGTTTCTCATGTGAGTAATATAATTCCTAACATTTCAATGTATTCAAAGCTTAATACCAAGAACCACAGCCATGATTAATGATTAATGCACAGCTCGAGCATTTCCTTGTGCTTTGATTAACTTCACTTTCTTTTCTCTCTCTCTAAAGATTCTGATAATGTGTTGATATATAAACACGTACCTGCAATCGGAAATGCCAATAAAATAAGTATTTATTAGTCATTACATCTTATATTATTATTCGCCAATAGACCATCATTATTGGCATAACTTTTAATGGACCATATGGGCGGAAGTAATAGGCATTTACATTCTTAAATTATTTAATTTAAAAAAAACGCAGTAAACACTAATTTATTTAAAAATCAATTATCATTTGAACAAACATATATTATACAATATTCTTAACAGTCTCCCTCTTATTTTTCCGAAAATTTTAAGTGTTTTTCAGTGCTTATATTATTTATTGGCTTTTTTAGTTCACCGCCCTTATTTTTTTTACATTGTCCTTTTTAACCTTTCCCTTCCTGTGCTAAAAAAGGGCTGTGTATTCAATACACATATAAAAATGAGCGATTAAAAAACGGAAAAATAAGAATATTCATAGCCAATCGCTTAAATGAATTAAATTTGAAGTCAAAAGTGATAATAAATGAAATTTAATTGCTGAACACATGAAAAAAAAACATCGGCCGACGTTCACTAAACGGGCGAAACGACCACTTCGAACGAAAGCCCGCGACCTACTAAAGCGAGAGAAGCGAGCGAACTGAGATTCTATTTCTTGCGTTTCCATATACCGAAGTAGGGTGAGACGTGAATAGCGTCGCTTCCTCACTCATAACGGGTTTTAGAATGAATATACCTACGTCACACACTGGCACACGTTTGATTGTATTGGTGAAATTATTCCCGATTTTCACAAAATATCTCTGATGTGGCAGATAAGTGCTAATTATTATTAATATTATTTTTTTCATTGAATGCGTCAATGTATTACGGAGGAATACCTAAAATCTGAACCCAGTATTTATTACATTTATAGAGATATTAAAGTGTTTAGAAGCAATGTGTATTTGTTTCACACATCACAGGACAGGAAGGGTTAAGGTCCACGCAGTAAGACTCTGGGACCAGTTATTAACTAAAGCCACTAAAAAATCCTGCAATTTCAAGTTAGTAGTGTAACATGCTTCACTCCTGATTTTACTTTCTTCTCAGTCATCCCTTATTTTTTTCTTTGATTTATGAAATCTCCCTTTTATTTTTATTATGTTTATTGTGCGAGAATTTTGCTACAACACAACTTATCGTATTGACTTTTGTGTGGCTGGTTGGAAGACGTCACTGCCTGGCAATAAGCCCGTCACATAAATATTATCTTCTTCAGACAGGTCACAGTATCAAGTATTAGATTGTGCAGCTTCTGTACGCCTCCAGAAAGCAACTACAGTGGGCAGCGGTTTTATATGTAGTCCATGGTTTGGGATCTGCGGGAGATTCATTACTCTCAAATGATGGAGAAAGTCGAAAATAAATATTTGAGAAATCTCTACTTACGTGAGTACGGTTCCCACCCGTGGCTCTAACCTACAAGATTTCTTTTAGGTATGTTCACATACTACCTTCTAAGCGTGAGGAGAGATGTGACGATCTCTCCTTTAATATTTAAGTTACTAACGGGAATAACATCTACAATAATTTAACTATGTTGGAAAATATATAGTTTAAGTACCGAAATATTGATTTATTTAGACAACAATAAGTAGACCTAACTTGCCACGTGCTCCTCCTTTGTTTGACGGAATGTCCCTTTTGAAAAGGGTTTCGGATATTGACATCTTTAACATTTCAGGAGTCTGGTAACACGCTTGCCATCCAATTCGGCGGTCGCGGTATCGTTTTCTGTTGTTTAAGTGTATAAATTTTCTGTTGTTTAAGTGTATAAATAGCCGGATTTATTTTCTGTTGTTTAAGTGTATAAATAGCCAGATTTATTTATGTAACTTAAGCTTTGTTAAAACACCTTTCAAGTTGATTGGAAGAAATTGTTACACAGTAATAAATCCACCAGGTTGTACTGTTTACAACAAAAGCGTAATAAAATACAATACAATGACTATTAAGCACTAAAATAACTTCTTATAACCCTTTATAGGGCAAGTTTTTATTTTTTAGATATTGAGTTTTTTGTTAAATAAATAATTATTATGTGTATCAAATCAACTTTATTTATTCGAAAATGTGTTTTAAATTTTTTTTTTTGGAAATGAGGCAGTCGCATATGAGACCTGTGCCCATTTCAGGGGTCATGTCAGTGGACGCAAAAGTGACCAATGAATGTTTAGGTCATAATATCAAAGTTTAGGTTGTATTAGGAAATACAATTCTTATATGAGATATAATGAATGGTGATTTACTTATAATACCTATTAACATATTTGACAATAAATTGACCGGATGTTTAGATCGTTGCTACTGAACATGCAGTTAACTTCACGACGATCCGTCTTAAATAAGACCTCTGCCCGTCCACTACATTTGTCAATTTGACATTTGTGTTACTTAAAAACGTTTCATTAAGAAAATTAATCCTTATAAGTATAACCATAAGGGTGGTCGCATATGCGACCGATTTATGCTTATGCCCGTTAAAGGGTTAATCTAGCTTTAAGATAAAACAATCATATTAAAATACTATGTTATTGAATATTTGAATTCCGACACTATACTATACGATGCATACCATAAAAAAATAGAGATTTGTAATAAAAAAAGAAAAAATATTTCAACGTTCACATAAAACATTTATACCGGCAAACAATACAAATATGAATCCAATAGCTTTTTAATGAAGCAATCAAGCATTTCGACAATTCCATAAAAAAGAGAGAAAGTACGTTAAGCAACACAACGCCCGAGGGGCTTGGCAAAACAAATAACACTTAAGCACGCTATGTACGCATTTTAAACTTTTTATCGTTATTCACTTTTTAACTGGGAATCGATTAAATCCAAGAAAAATTAATAATCGCTCGACACATTAATGCTCATAATTATTTACGCCATCATGAACTGAGATTGTTTTCGGTGCTTTATTCACTGACTGGTCTATGAGCCATTAATAAAACGTAACTGAAGGCTGATGTGTTGAATAAGATGGTTTGGGTAACCCTGAGATGGTTTGGGCATGTAAAATGAATGAATGAATAAAAAATAATGATACAAATATATATAATACTATACTAGATAAAATGTAGCATGGTCCCTGTGACAGTTCACAAATTTGCCCCAATACAATCTTGTAACGACGTTCAGTAATTTTAATGATTTTATCAACTTTAATATGATATAAGCCTCGATTCTAATAAATAGCAAGTTATTTAGGTAAATACATTACATAAAACTAACAATAATGACAAATTAAAACATCTTGTTACAAATTACAATAGCAAAAATATGTCAGTTTGTTCAAATCAAATAATATATGGCGACGTTCGTCAAAAGTCACTACGTTAGTCTGGATTGACTAGAAATGGGGTATACGATAATTGGATTTTCGATATTTTTTCATACATAAAATTAAATGTTTGTAATTAGTATTAATTCATAGTGGATCTTGGCCTATTTAAAGATAGATACAAATCATACAATACATCAGAAAGTCAGTTTGATGAAAATTATGAATTAAAACGTCAGTTTAGAGAAAAACAATTTTTCGATTTATAAAAAAAACGATTCGATTTGTAAAAAAAAACGATTTTACCCCATCCTTTTGAGATATGACATTTCAAACGTCAAGGGACCATGCTACATTTTTTTGAGTATACAAATGTGAGTTGAAGGTGCTGTAGAGGAAGATCTAAGAAAACATGGTTGAACAAGTGAATATTTTGAAAGAAGGAAACGTAGAAGTCAGAGAAATTGAAAGAGTTGTATGAGAAGGTGTAGGGATGTAAACAAGCGAAGTATTTGTATCGAGATATGAATATCTGACGCTGTCTTCTCTGCTTACTTCAACACGAAAACGGCATGATGTTAATATGTAAAAAGCAACCTAGAGTGTAGCTGTGCGACATACAACCCTAATTATAGGTTGTATGTTGGATTAATTGAGGCGATCTAGGAACAATTTTTGTGGTGTCTATTTTAAAGGAAAGGGGTGGTTCATTATTCTTAGATAGTATAGTGATAGATTATCTGTTTTCAATCTTCAATCGATTGAAACTCGTAGACGTGTCTATGATATTGGGTTACTTTATAAATCTGTTATGTTATTGTTATTATTACTTAATTTAATTTTTCATAAACTAGTTTTCATTTCACTTATACAACCCCATAGATTTAATTACAAACCATAGATTTTATATTTTTAATTTGACATAGACTATTTTTTGCAGTTATGGGACTTATAAAGTGAGGTATATAGTAGACTTAACATTAGTTTTCAAACATTTAATGAATATCACAAAAGCCCACTTAAGAGATATAAAACCTCCTTAACCCTTCCCTTACGGTGATAAAAATAATACGCGTGCTCCGGTGTTGGGTAGTGAGTACGCAATAAAAAATTAGCGATTTTAAATCGGAAAAATAAGAATATTCATAGATAATCCCCTTAATTAATTATAATTGAAGTTAAAAATTATAATAATTGAGATTTATTTGCTGAAAACATTAAAAAACCATCTGAAAACATTAAAAAACGCTCACGGAACGGGCGTACGTCTAACCTATTTGCAAGCCTAGAAACTACTGTGGCGCGGAACGTCAGTTGCATACCCCGGCGCTTACGCCTTTGCTTGCGACGTTGAGACAATTCAGCTCCTCGCAATTCAGTCTAGTATGCAAGAGTGAGATGCGAATATAGTGTCGCGCTTCCCGCATACTATTCACCTATCGTCAAGACGAGGCACTCGCAGCGTTTAAATGCGAATTTGTTTTCGATCTTTACAAAACACCTCGATGTAGTCGATAAATTCTGATTATTATTAATATTATTTTTTAAATCAATGCGTAAATATATTATGGAGGAATACCTAAAATCTTAACCTTGTATTTATTATATTTATAGAGATATTGATGGTTATTAGAAGCAACGTGTAGAAGATACCCAACACAGGGAAGGAAAGGT
This sequence comes from Odontocerum albicorne, assembly GCA_949825065.1. Taxonomy (NCBI): domain Eukaryota; kingdom Metazoa; phylum Arthropoda; class Insecta; order Trichoptera; family Odontoceridae; genus Odontocerum; species Odontocerum albicorne. The sequence goes on from OX463858.1 coordinate 31,825,140, forward strand.
TAATAATTCTATACTCCTCAACGCCCCCTAAAAAATTAAAATCGCAAAGGGCGATATTGCTCCCGTTGAGAATCACTGGTTTATTCGATAGCTCGTTCGTCTCCAGCACTCCAAATTTTCTATAACCACAATTTTAACACATCACTTGGTTAATTTCTCGTGTTTGTGAGAAATTCGTGGGCATACATACATACATACATCTTCAGGTCAGTGGGTCAGTTTCGGTGACGCAGAAGTGCATCGGTAACTGAATGAATACATTGGAGATACTGTTAGATGAGTAGGCCACTGTTTGTTCTGCAGCTATTTTCACCAAATCAATAAGGTGCATAGTACCCGACGTTCTGCGTGCCTCAATGACGTTCTGCGTGCCTCAATGATTGAATGTCTCAAGTCCAACAGAGCTACCTTCAGATTAGTACAAAGTTAAAAGAACATCGAAAAAAATCAAATATAAAATTAATTAAATCACAAAAAATAGCATTAAGACTTAACAAATGGAATATTAAGTCTTCGAGGCATGAACTAAGATTGAGTTAATACCGGAGAAGGACCTTTTGAATTATTCCACCTGAATATATTAAGTGCCACTCATGAGAAGAGCAAAACTCAAAATATAGAGTTAATATGTTATATTTAATAGCGTTACATCGCTGTAAGTCATATATTTTTAAAAATTATTACTATGTGATTGAAGTGTTAATGTCATGATAATTCCTTTTTATAAAAGCCTCCTTTTTTCAAGTAAGTTACGGCAGGTATGATCTCAACGTGATCTTGAAATGTTATTCAAAGGCATTGTTATGTTACCGCTTTGTTTAGCACGCCAAATAGAGTTCATCTCCTGTTATGGCTAGACTCTTCCTTCACTATATTATTGCCACACAATACACACAACAGTGTTTCTGCTTCAATGCCAATGTGGGTGGGCGCGCAAGAAACCAAACAATGCAATCCATCAAAACAAATTAATAACAATTTTTGGGTTTAAAAATCACCAAATAAACATAACGTTGTTAAGACGAGAATATTCGTACCTTTGATTGATGAAAATAAATACTATTATATATAATTTATAAAAGGTTTCAACTTGAATTTTGTGAAAATCCACATTACAATATTTAACAACAAATTATTTTATTATTCCACTTCCCAGTATCATGTCAGGTCCCCCTTAACGTTGAATATCACTTGAGAGTAGACATCTTTGTTCCCGGCAGCCCGAAAAAGATCTCCAACGCCCCTTATGCCAGTCCAACCAGGGGCGCTGGAGATTTATTTCGGGCTGCCATTTTTGTTATTCCACTAATTATATTAATTCCCGCTTCACGTGTTTCTTCCTGCTATCCCGAGGATTTCTTCAGGCGAAATAATCCCGGTTCATTGTGAGAGCAGTGCTAATATTAGACAGATGTCTTGTTATTATGGACCACACACATCAAAAGTGTGTGTGGTCTATTGACAGAAATATTTCGATTTCAATAAATAAATCAAAATATTACAGAGAGCCTCTAGATAGGAGGTAGAAACACGCGTAGCGGGAATTAATACAATTAGTGGGATAACAAAGTAATTTATTGTTAAATACTCGTGTTAAATTATTCAAACGTGTACCCATATATTGGATTGTTGAAATGAATACTCGTATCTTAGATTATCGAAATGGATATTCGAATGTTAGAACGATAATTTAATTAATTGATGAAATGAATACTCGATCTTCGATTGTTGTTATGAATGTTCGTACCTTGTTTTCTACCTCAATTTTCAAATGAATACTCGTATTTTAGAATAATGAAATTGATATTCGTATGATCGATTGATGAAATGTACTCGTATATTTGTATCTTCGATTGCTGAAATTAATACTCGTTCCTCGATAATCCTAATGAATACTCGTATCTAAGAATAATGAATTTAACATTCGTATCTTCGATTGATGACATAAATTCATCGATTGTTGAAATGAATACTCGTTCGTAGATTATCCAAATTAATACTCGTGTCTAAAAATAATGAATTTAATATTCGTATCTTCGATTGATGAAATGAATATTCGTATTTTCGATTGATGAAATGACTACTCCAACGTTTTTAAATTATTCCGGATGATTTAATACGTTTTAGCATTATGTTAAAACATTTAAAACCTTTGTGTAGTAGTATAGTAATACTTGCGATATTTGCGAATTGTACGGTGAAGATGCTATGAATGAAAGGACAGATGATAGATGGGGGTATACATTCATGTGACTACAATTCATCTGCTCAGCCAATTCTACGGTGGTTTGAAGGGAAGCTTCATTAATAATATGTTTTAAGCGGTCCTCATCGAAGTCCACTGGTCGTCCGGAACGTTACATGTCCATGTCTTTCAGGTCGAAATTACCGTCTTTGAAACACAAAAACCATCGACGAGCTGTCATTTCATTCATTGCATCTTCATTGTACACTTCGCAAATATCGTGAGCAGCTTTATTCCTTCGATTGAACGCGAACAGGTGTCGAAAATGTTCACTTTCGTCTACTTAACATTCCATTTTGAAGGCTTGTAATCAAATAAAATAATGTATGTAACGAAAAAGCATATACAATATCTTGTAGAGCAGAAAATTATCTTTCGAATGACGTATAACATTTACCATTTTGTTTTACTTTTAGTGCTCATTTTTAAATTTGAAAAAAACGGACACAACTTGTGTTAACACCTAATACAACATGGAAAACGCCTTTTAGTGTCTGAATAGACAGATACCCAGGTGAAAGAAGAAGCATCGACAAACTTCTAACGTATTATGTTGATTTTGAGAAGTTTCTGGTTCGGTTGATTAAGGTACTACGTGTATGGGTTCTAAACTAAAACATCTTTAAACAATTGAATCCTTTGAAGTCAAACCTATTACGTCATTTTGGTTTTTGGAAACCGATAACTTAAAATATACTAAAATTATAGATTATTTTACCGTGCGCGTGTATTGGCTCAATTTTAAAATATTTTGTTTTTATTACACTTTCGTCGTATACATCACAACTAAATAATCAAAAAGCTCTTCTAAATAATCAAAAAAGATGTTAAATACGTCTTAAATAAAAACCAAACTGAAACACTAAAAAACAAAAACTGAGTTCCGAAGTCGTCTTTCAACTCTATATTCTGTATAGTTCTAAAATAATTATTCTGTAAATATAGAGTTTCTTTAATTGTGTTTTAGTGCTCAGAAAAAAAAACTTAAAAAATAATTTAGAAGTGGTGATGCTGTAATTTTATCGTATATCAACATGGTTGATTTTTAAGATAATTTATTTCTAATTCTTTACCAGCTGTCATGGTTGTAAAAAAATACAAGGATTCTCGCGTCACACGGTGGCCTTCTTTTTTGCATAACCGCCTGTTCTGCTACACACTAAAGTTGCATTTCATGATGAGGCTCTGATAAGTATCGGATGTGGCGCCTCAAGTCCAAGGCTCCTGCGGAGCGTTACGTCCGACGTCTACATTGGTAAACATTCGTTGAAATGCGACTGTATATGATACATCAAAGAATACAGGGGCGCCCCCACTATTTCGTAGCAAGAGCTCCATCCCATCTTTGATTTTTTGTGGGCATCATTTTTTAAAATTTGTTTATTTATTCATAAGAATTGCATAATAATAATAAAATAACAATTCATATCGAACCGTTTAAAGAGCAGACTGTCGTCAAATGAATGGCGGATATCCAGAACGGTGGAACCAAGAGCCGTAAGAATGGCCAGGGACAGTATCCTTCAAGCAAGCAGACCTCCATGACGACCTCTCAAAATATGGAAAGACAGCTGGCAGTCGACGTCACAAGAGGGAAACAATGATGCAGGACCATAACAGGCCAACAGGCCTAAAATAAGAAGAAGAAAACTCTTCTCAAATGTGATTTAAATCGGGAATCGAACCCGCTCTAAGTGAAAAAAATACAGAAGTCAATTTGTGCCCATACAAATGTCGAATGGACACGGTATATGTATTGCTGTACGCAGATGACATGGTAGTATTGACGGAGAGTAACGATAAATTACAGATTTGATAAGTTAATTGAATGAGAGATGCGAAGAGAAAGATCTGAGAATGAATGTTGCAAAATCAAAAGATGATGGAAAAGTAAATGCGACGTCTTTCTAGCCGTGCACGCAGATTCATCATTCTATTTTCTCCATTTCAATCAATGCCTAGGCTTCGTTCCCATATATCAAAGTTGGGACTAGAACACAACTGTACACAATAATTTTTGATTGATTTATTAGCAAAAAAAAAGAGCGCTATTGATCTTATTTACAGTTTAAACATGGTTTACAATATCGTTATACGTTATTCGATCATTTTATTTAATGCCAAACGTTGTAACGTTAGATACTACATTGATCAAAAAGTTTTAGGACCGGCCACCGTGTGGCGTTGTCAGTCACCCGATTGGAATTTTTTTTTAGGTTGCCACATCTATCATTGACACTTCCCTCCAAATTTCAGCGTCATACCTTGACATTTGTAAAAGTTACGCTGTACTGAGTACATATACCTTTGTGCGTGTTTTCGATTTTTTACAAGTTTGAAAATGGCATCAACTGTGCATCAACGAGTTTGCATTAAATTTTGTGTGAAAAACGGATTTAACGGTCCGCAAACCTTGGAAATGTTGGATAAGTGTTTTTCGGTGACACGAACGCTTCAGAAGTGGTCGTGAGTCGGTCGAGGATGACGAACGCAGTGGCAGTCGAAAACTGATGAAAACATCGATAAAATCAAAGAAATGTTGGCCGAAAACCGCAAATTTACCATCAGAGAGCTGGCAGAGGACTTTAACATCGCTTATGGATCCGCTCAAGACATTTTGGTTAGTGATTTGGGTCTCAGACGTGTCGCTGCAAAACTGGTGCCGAAAGACTTCAATTTCATGCAAAAAAAGGACCGCGTTGAAATCGCGAAAGACATGATATTCATGAGTTTTTGACCAAAAACAACACGAATACTACCCAGCAGCCTTCGAATTCACATGATCCTGCGGCTCCCTGCGACTTTTTCCTGTTCAACCGAATTAACAAACCGCTTCGCGGAATGAGTTACAGCACCCGAGAGGATGTCATGAAAAAATCGAAGACGGCTCTGATGGACATACCGAAAATTGAGTACCAGCGGTGTTTCGAGGATTGTATCAAGGGCTGGCGTAAGTGCGTTGCAGTCGATGGGGAGTACTTTGAAGGGGACCATATCGATTTTGATGAATAAACTTGTATTTTCCACTTTATGAATAAAGTCCTAAATTTTTTTGATCAAGGTAGTATTCTACGTGAGGCCAGCATTTATTCTTTAAAAAATTTAACAAATATCACCTTAAGTTATCAACAAAACTAAGGAAAAACGAAGCTAAATATGGTATTTAATAATAAATTGAAAAATACGTGACTAAGAATAACAATAAAAATGCAAATGTCACCCAGCACAGCTGTATACGTTTGAGATGGCTCGTCACACAGCTGAACAGACATAAAATATAATATACGCCGTAAAGTAGAAAATCTATCCAATATATTAATATAAATACATAGATAGATGTTCGTTATACGCCAGTAAATTCATTTCAATTGATTGTAGCGTCTTTAGAAATATAAAAAGCCATTGATATTTTTCCAATATTTAAATAATAATGTCGTTAATATTCATAAAAATATTTCATTACTACTTTTGTCGTTGTCAACATTATATTAAATTAAGTCAAAGAGGATATCAAAAATAGTTTGTCAAAGTATAAAATTAACAACTGCATATCTGTAGACTTGGATTCTGTTGAAACCGTCTTGAAAAATAATTAATTCATTCGTATACGAATATTATCAAACCTTCGCGTTTAGGGACACTGGTGTAGACACGAAATTCAAAGTTGGTTATCGTGCGTGTTGGAAATACAATCTAATATGAAAAGTTAACAATACCTATACACGTATAGATCGTGCGATTATTGTTACCAGACGAATAATTAAACAGGACTTCTTCAGGAAGTTCCGTCTCCTTTCGAGATAACCATTTTGGTAATCTTGAACTTGTTTGCTGCAGCTCGGAACAACTCAGTAGAGATACACCCAAACCATTTTCGTAAGTTCTCATGCAAAGAGACGCAGCATCATCCTCTATCTCGTTTGCTATTTATTTTTCACTAGATGATCAGTTTGTTATAATGTTTCTTGTTTCTTATTATGTAACCGTGATACCTTCACAGATTTAAATATACCTTAGTCCTCATACGAGGGTTAATAAAAAATAAAGAGAATTTTTCAATGTCGCGGGCTATGAGCCCACCTTTTCCCCTCACATTGGTGACACTATCTATGATGTACATTTCACTTTTCAATCATATTGTCAGGCAATTCACAACGCATTTTGGAAAGTTTGCGATTTTTTCTTTTTAAAACTGCATGAGGCAATCCGAAAGAAACGATCGGAATCGTGGGCAAACCACTCTTGGATTTTGCACTACGATAATGCACTGGTTCACATTTCACTACCAATTTGTAAAATTTAGGTCAAAACTAGCACCGTCGTGATGCCGCAGCCACCGTATTCACCTGATAAGGCACTTTGCGATTTTTTTTATTTTCCCGAAGATGCAGAGGGCATTGAAAGGACAACGTTTTGCAACCATAGACGAGATAAAAGTAAAATTGCTAAGTGAGCTTAAGGAAAAAAACGTTTACAATAGTGTATGTGTATTTTATTCTATAGGAACAGTATTAATATTAATGATTAAATAAACACTTTTTTGATAAAAAATTGAATTCACGTTATATTTTCATCAAAACTTGTATATATGCGTATGCTCAAACATTTCTATATTTGTATCAGTCCAGGGAATAAAAATAATAAAATGACAATTTATATAGCGCTGTTTAGAATGTAAACTTTATTCAAAGGCGCTCCAACTCGGGATTCGAACCAACTACTATTGACAGATTACAAATATTACAAACTATAAAAGTTGAGCGATAGGAAGATACTAGTTCGTTATATCTAAAAAAACTCAGTCCTACTTGATGTTTTTTAATGTTGAATCAGAGATTGTTTGGTTTTTCTAGTTTAACGCTAGTTTTTTTTACATCATCTTTTACTGTCCATGCAGTGACACTCTGGAACCAGTTACCAACTAATGTAAGACTCGCTTCATTATTGGAGTATTTTAAAAACTCTTAATGTCAAGTCAGTAATATAATAACGTGTTTCAATTATCTTCAACGGTGATGCGAATATGTTGAAGGGCGTGACTAGGACAATTTTTTTAAGCCTCGTAAATCAGACATTCTCGTTTTTTAGAACCACTGGATTAGGCATGAAGTTTCCTATTCGTCATCGTATATGTTGGCAATACGTTACATTTTACGCAGTCGCTAGAATTTTCACCAAACGAACTCTTTCACAAGGCTGGGATCTTTTTTCTTTTTTTTTAACTTGGCGAGTTTATTGCCATGTAGCAATCTCTTCCAACCAACCAGAAAGATGTTTTTATAGGCCCTAAGTGTTAACCAGACTGGAATCCTATTTAAAAAAATCTGGGTTCCAGCGGGGATCGAACCCGCTACCTCCGGATCGGCAGACAAGTGTCTTACCACCAGGCCACGGAGGTCATCTTTGGGTACCACCAGGAGTCCAACCCGAAGCCTACTGTCGAAAGTGAAATGAAAGTCACCTGAGATGATGTTTGTATGTAAACAATGTAAAAAGTGCCGTAATTGAAAATTAATGCATTTTACTTTCTATTTACTCAGAAAGAGAAAAAAAAACAAAAATAAAACAGTTGAAAAAAATGTGCGCAAAAACATCGCAATGTTTTTGCATTAATTTTTTTTAAACAATTCGAATACGAAAAGTTTTTATCGTCCACCCGACCGGAAGAAATCCTCTCGTTTATTCATGGTTGGATATTCCATTATTTATCGACATTTTTTCATGTCAGGCCGTGAAAACTAGTTCTCTACAAATGATGCCAATTACAATTCTAGTCACTCTGATTTAGGACAAGAGTAATGCTGCTTGGAGATGTTATCGAAACAGACGATGGACAGCTCGATCTATCGGCAGATCTGTAGTGACAGATTACGTAGACCCATGTAATAATTATTTGCGTTACTAAGAAATGTATATTTTCAAAGTGTGCTATTTCTGTTTTATTTGTCTTTATCATACAAGCATCTATGATTATTATTGTTCACGAACGATTACGGGTTTGTTTATGAACTTGTTCAAGGCTTGTACTCCGCTCAAGCAGACATTGCCCTTTGGCAGTTTCAGTTAATCGCTCCTCTTTCTTCACGTCGTTCTTTAGGTCGAGGCCACACCGAAATACTTCTTTAGGTGCTAAGCTAGATTTTACGTGACTCATATAATAGGTGACTTCATGCCTGGCTACACCAAAGTGCTACGCACAAATTCATTTGACAGTTGGGAGCGGTTGAGTCAACACACGATGTCACTCTCAAAACCTACCAATTTCATTACAATTTACCATCTTTATTTACTTTCTGTGCAACTTCATTCCAAAGTGATTTTATTACAGGTACATTTTTCTATAATATAATTTGCTCGATGGGTTCCACAAAGGCTCCCTTTTATACACAGCTGTCATTAAAACTTCCGCCATCTTGTAAATTAACCAACACGTCTGTTCGCTAGGAGATTTCGATGATTAATCGTCATGCAATGTTGCGCAAAGCGTGCAGTGTGGCCACTGCGATAGTATGTGGTACGTTGGTTCGCTAAGATATGTCGCCTAACTCGCAACATAGCTCTAAGCACCAAGCGAGGCTCCTTCCTGTGTGGCCGAGGCATTACTGTCTAAGTTATCTCTGACTTTGGAGACAGTAAGCCAGTTAAGATAAACTCTCATCCTCCTTGCCTGGTTACAAACAACGCCTTTAAAATGTTACTTGTGTCTTCAATGACGCTGTGTGTTTTTCAAAACCTCCCGTTTTCTTGTCCATTCCCAGTTATGGAAATATTTTATACGAGTTGTTTTTTAATGGTGTAAGTATGTTAGTTGATGGAATATGACTAGTGTATATAAGGGCTCTAGATATAAATCAATCCAACAATCTCTTTAAAACCATAGTTTAATTAATATACTAAGAATGAACAAGATGGAAATGTATGTCATGTGTCGTTAGTGGACGGGGCACTGCGTGGTGTTTAGTCACATTTACATAATGGGAATTTCCTGGAGAGACCACTATTAGGACTATTAGGAATTTCCTGGAGAGACCACATCACGAATGAAGAGGTTCTCCAACGAATCGAAGGAGGAAGGCACCTGCTCAGGATCCTGTCCGAAAGGCGTGCAGGATGGATCGGTCATATAATACGACAAGAGGGCCTCTTGCATGCCATAATGGAGGGTATGACCGAGGGGACAAACTCTAGGGGACGCCCACGCCGAGAGTACCTGGAGGACCTGTTGGTGGACGTGCGCTGCTCAACATATACAGATTTAAAAAGAGCCGCACATGACAGGGAGGAATGGAGGAGAAGAGTTGAAATTGCTGCAATTCTTAGGACTGCAGCCATGGAGAGAGAGACATATGGGTATTATGGAGAATTCTGACTGCGAGTGTTGTCTGGATGTTGAAACTATAGACCATATATTTTTCGGTTGTCCTTTGCGAGACAGATTTGATTTAGTAAAAATAGATTTTACTCATAGATCGATTGTTAATTTTTTTTACCTTAATCAGTTGAAACTTTAAATTGTCTAGATTTTTTTTAAATTACGTTTATTATATTGATTCATTTCATGATTTGAATTTAGTGGCATAAATCATCCTAGTTTGGGTAGTTTGCTTATTAAAATAAAGTAGGTTAGTATTTTTTATTTTGAAATAACGTTCGACTATTTACTAACGTACAAAAAAATGTCTAGTAAATAAGTTGTTTTTGGATTTTTTGTGCGACAAAATGTTTAATACATGCTACAGCAATATAACAGCAAGGCGTGCGACAACAATAGACCCGCATGAGTAACATTGTACCGGATAGGAGTGATATAAGATATCAAGTAAAGAGGGTTTAATATATGAATGGTTGAATTAAAATAGGCAGTAAGTACCAAAAAAAAGAAACTAAAGTGTTGAATGGTATGCGCTGAAATGTGCAATGGCGCATTGCGTGCAATATAACATTTTGTCTGGTACAGCTTTCCTCGGCGTTTGATTTTTCTATATCAATGACGCGTAATACTCGCCAGGAACCGTAGTTTCTCTTTGAATTCAATTAGTTAAATTCATTGACAATTCCTAAAGAATTTCGCCATAATCTTATTTTGAGTTTGTGTCACCATGGGTTTTTTGGGCCGTGGTGATCCCAGACGACGCCCCTCCATCGAGTCCCGTTTCGACAGAGGATCATGATATAAAACAATAGTCTCATCCCCAATTACCGAATAAATTATTTCTTTTTCTATTCCATTTCAAAGCATTAAAAAATAATTGCAACATTAAACACAAGTCATTATTACCTGTGAATAGTACTTAAGAGTTTTGGAACCCATTTTGCGCTCACCTTATTCATACCAAGATAATCGTACAGAGTTCAAAGCAGTGTGGTTTCGGAAAGCCCATAACACCTTTATTACTAAGCCCACACAAACATGATTTTTTTAACTTGACTCTCTACTGTACGTTGATCTATGATACATATATCTTTCGTGAGATATTTTAGAACTTTAGCCTATATGACTCGATAAAAGTGTTGGTCGCAATAAGATTTTGAATCTTTCATTAATGACCATCAATTGCTAACTAAGCCACGTGTTTTCAATATAACGTAACAGAGATCTAACCTTAAAATCATCATTCGCAGTCGAGTGTTCTAGTATTCAGAACAAATACGAATATATGAAATTTGTTATTAAACAATGGGACCACTTTGTCACAGGCTTTGCCTAGTGTAATGGTTCTCTGCAACCCCAAAATGATATTTTTTCCATTATTATGTACGAGTACTTATGCTTTACGATTCGTCTTCCTGTTATTGTGGGTAATAAAAACATTTTTTATATATGTATGGACAACTCACGGTAAGGTCTTACTAAGCTGATAACGATTATATAACCTTGAGCAATCGTTCGCAAACTATGGTACACGTACCACTAGTGGTACGCGAGCCCCAGTCTAGTGGTACACGAGCAAACAAATGTCAAAACACTGAAGTCCTCATGAAACTTCAGCATAATTCACATGTTAAGGTTTGCACCAACGATATTGAACATATCTAGGTAACCTAGAGTCAACCGGTCGAAAGAATAAAATCCATTTGTACCTCAAAAATTTGCTCCGCTAACCGGAGTTTACTTTTATATTAATATTTTTATATTAACTTTTATATTTTTATATTTCTTCTTCTTCTTAGTGTCATGTCAGGTCTCCCCAACGTTGACTATCACCTGAGAGTAGACATCTTTGTCCTCGGCAGCCCGAAAAAGATCTCCAACGCCCCTTATGTCAGTCCAATCACGTATATTGCGGAGCCAGAAGATTTGCCTCCTGCCAACACCTCTTCGACTCTCTATTTTGCCTTGGATTATCAGGTGCAGTAATTTGTACTTTGCTCCTCTAAGTACGTGACCCAAATAGGACACCTTTCGGATTTTAATATTAGTCAGCAACTCTCTATCAACTTTGGCTCTATGAAGAACCCTGGTGTTGCTGACCATACCATATATTTTTATATTTATTTATATAACTTTAATATTTTTATACTTTTATATTTGCATATTAATATTGTTATATTTACTTTTATATTTTTAACTTATCAACTCAGTCAGATATCATTTTGCAGTCGTGACAGCTCATACTTTTTGAAAAAAAAACATTTTTTTAAATGATTAAATTTATAATTTGGTAAGTCTCTACACATTTTTTCTTTAGATTTCATACTTAAATTATGTTAATAATATGTATTAAACCTACGCGTGGTATTATTTTCTATATATTATATATTCGTTAAATTTTTATGTGTACATAAACTTTCTAAACTCAAATTTTAAGTTATATTTGCTCTCTAGTTATAAGTAGTATGTAGGTGTTAACTATTGCTAAGAAATTAAATATTAAGATTATTAAAAATAAAATGACATTCAGGAAAATAAAAATGAAGTTAGTTCATGGTTTAAATATAATATATAAATTAGATTAGTTCTTAAGATATACATTTGTATAAAAGTATAGCCTTGGCAAATGTTTGTGTTACAGATTATTTTATTAAATAATTTTTAAAAAAATACACAATTTGACAAGAGGGTAGATATAGGTACAGGGGGCAGGAAGGGTAGTAGTGGTATATCAATATTTGTAACTTTCATGAGGTGGTAGATACATACATACACAATACCATCGGGGTAGGTACTCGTAGATAGAGGTAGAGAAGAGAGCGCGCCAAACTTGTAGATAGATAGTGGTTGATTTACAGTAGATAAACGTGGTAGATACATACATACATACCATCGGGTTAGGTAGATATAGGTAGATAGGAGAACGCGCCAAACTTGTAGATAGATGGTGGAAGATAAACGTGGTAGATACATACATACCATCGGGGTAGGTAGATAGAGGTAGATAGGAGAGAGCGCCAAACTTGTAGATAGATAGTGGTAGATAAACTTGTAGATAAACGTGGTAGATACATATCATACATACATACCATCGGGGTAGGTAGATAGATAGTGGTTAGGAGTGCGCCAACTAGTAGATAGATAGTGGTGGATAAACTTGTAGATAAACGTGGTAGATACATACCATCGGGGTAGGTAGATAGGAGAGCGCGTCAAACTTCCTTATCTCAACAAATCATTCGTCTCTTCAACATCCATACACTTTGTTAAACAGTTCCTACAATTTCTCTGAATTTTTACATTTTCCTTTTTTTAAATATAATACACTTGATCCAACTATCAGAAGGCGATTCAATTAGGTAGTACAAGTTAAAAAAAGTTTTCAAACCCCTGAACTAGAGTTTATCTGACTCTTTGAACCCTGTCTGTATCGATGTATTACCGGCAATTATTACTAACTGCTAATCGTGTCCAGTTAGTTATCCTCTAGTTACTCCGCAGTAACACATAACCAGGCATTATTATGTTGCAAGTGACGCTATTGCTGTGCCACGCTAATTTCCATAGCAGCCAGCCAGTCCAGCGTACATGGCAATTGTCCATAACGGTGTTCCCGTTTAACATTTTGCGCGAAAACACGCCGCAATACACTTATTTCGTTATCGATAGCAACACTCCAATATTCGTAATATTCATTTGCGTGCGCTAAGTGTTTTCACGTTCTGTATAACATATACAGCAAAAAAACTGACGTTTTGAAGACATTGTATCCTTCATTTTCAGGGCGATGTCAAAACAATGTTATCCAAAATTCAGTATTTTTTTGGTTATAGGTCATACGATTTATTATGAAAGTTGGAAAGATCTTGCTGTTGATGTCTGTAACACCTCGTGGAAGTCTAGGTGTTATAGACACCAACAGCAAAATGGAAGAGAGGCGATTGAGATGGTATGGGCACGTTGGATGCAGAGCGCCCGATCACATTGTGAACCAGGCAATCTCTATGGACCTGCCTCGAATAACAACCAGAGTAAGACCAAAGAATTCATGGGTGGTGCAAAAAGATAACCTGATGCAGAGGCACGGCCTGGGGGACGTAGTCCGGGACAGAAGAGTATACAACCTGAGGACGAAGAGAGCTGACCCCAACAGTATTCGCAGACAATGAGTTGGGATGGAGCCAGGGAGAAGAAGAAGATGAAAGTTGGAAAGATAAATAGTTCCTTAATATCTACAAGTCATCAAGGCGCCTTTGAGGGGGTTAACTACGGCGACAAAGAATAAATCATAATCATCATAATTGAAAATAGCACTGTCGCTGATAAATATGTTTTTTTGAGATGGTGCCTTGTTGAGTTGTCTTTAACGATGGTCAACTTTTCGAAAGGCGTTATATCCATCACACTCAAAGCAACGAAAAAAAAACATTGTCTAATATAAGTTAATGTGTTTTAAACATGTTATAATTTAAGCCATCTCAACATAACGACAACTGTGAAAAACATTCTTAACTCATAAAGTGTTATTTTGTAACTCCAAAAGCACTGCAAGAATTTGTTATGCAACTATTGAGTGTCAGTGCAATAGTAAACTCACATGAAAATAAAGGTCTGCAATTGAAATCAGTTCGGAATTGCATCTGTTGATAGCAAGATGATGTTTCCAAAGTCTTTCAACAACGTTTAATTGAAATGAGGCCACACATTGAAGTGACCATCGCTCACTAAATGGTGCCAAAAAGATTAATTAATGCGAAGTACTCGTATATCTACAACACCCTTCTGGTATATAATGCGACATTATTGTAGATTATTAAGAGTGAAAAACATAGGTCATATTTCTATCTTGACGTCCATGACCAAGGTGATAACGGACATAAGGTCACTGTTTCGAAATCTGTTTTGAATTATTCACTGTGGGAAAAAATCCGCTGATTTTCCCATTACTGCAGTCGTCAGCTAAAACTTTGTCCTGTCTGTTCTTTTAAAATCAAATAAAAACTATAGCGCATTCAAGTAGTCACATACTTTGTTGCTAACTGTATATTTAAAATGTGTTGCCACCGGAGAAGTCCCTTAGGACAGTTCCTTCCTTATTATTACGTGACGTCACGCTCATAAATATAAAAAAGATATCGATCTCCTAGTGTATATATCGCGACGAATGGGGACGTATTTTGTTCTCCATAAGAGCGTGCATGGTGATGGGATTGAACAACTGCCTATTTAAAATCTCAAAAGCGCTCTAAGGATATCGATAAGATTGTCGTGTATTTAAACCCCATGGACGGTGTCTTAGGAAGACATTTAATTTCGTAAAAACGCTTTTTCAGTTTTAGATCTAAGAAAGACAAGCCTTCTTAGGGAGTCGCTAAATAATATTTAAAAAATCTAATAAGGAAACATAACTAGTACATACAAGTAATGAAACGCCATGCCCGCTCTAGCGTGGAGCAGCGCGTGTCGCCTTAAGGGGACTAGATACCCGCTTCACAGAGCGCAGCAGGTTAGGCGGGCGGACCAAATCATACGAGGAATCCGGTTTGAAAGGTGGTCACACTGGTCTAAGAGTTCCCCCTTTATTTTTTTGCGCAAAATTACTTCTGGGATACGTTGCGGACATTATATACATTCCTTTTAATCTATCGAGTAGAAACTGTACACGTTTAAAAATTACGTAAAGCCTTTTTATAGTTCCTTTAAAATGTTTAGGCAACCTCGGTGGCTTAGTTAATAAGAGACTTCTGTTCCATCCGGATTAAAATGGTAAAAAAATAACGGCTTCTGTTGGGTTAAAAATTTGGTCTTGTAACATTTCTGGAACCCGCTAGAAGTTTGTGGCAGTATAACCAATATGTGCGATGACGAAAAAGGAGTTTCGCCCCTACTTCAGGGGTTGTAAAAGATAAAACTCACACTCGAAGAACGGGGTTGGAGACAATATCGGATATTTGTTTTGTTAGTATTTCTTCATTCATTTGTTCTACATGTCTAAACCATCTCAGATTGCTCTTCGTCTAGTAACTCGACACATCAGCCTTAAATTTACATTCAACCTTGATAATTTCATTACGTTTTCTATCGTACATTGTCTTCTGAATTTTATTCCATATTCTATCATACATTGTCTTCATAATTTCATTATGTATTCATTACACATTGTCTTCTTAATTTTATTCCGTATTCTATCATACGTTGTCTGCTTATTTTTATTCCATATTCTATCATACATTGTCTTCTTAATTTAATTTCGTATTCTATCATACATTGTCTTCTTAATTTCATTCCGTATTCTATCATACATTGTCTTCTTAATTTCATTCCGTATTCTATCGTACATTGTCTTCTTAATTTCATTTCGTATTCTATCATACATTGTCTTCTTAATTTCATTCCGTATTCTATCATACATTGTCTTCTTAATTTCATTCCGTATTCTATCGTACATTGTCTTCTGAATTTTATTCCATATTCTATCATACATTGTCTTCATAATTTCATTCTGTATTCATTACACATTGTCTTCTTAATTTTATTCCGTATTCTATCATACGTTGTCTGCTTATTTTTATTCCATATTCTATCATACATTGTCTTCTTAATTTAATTTCGTATTCTATCATACATTGTCTTCTTAATTTCATTCCGTATTCTATCATACATTGTCTTCTTAATTTCATTCCGTATTCTATCGTACATTGTCTTCTTAATTTCATTTCGTATTCTATCATACATTGTCTTCTTAATTTCATTCCGTATTCTATCATACATTGTCTTCTTAATTTCATTCCGTATTCTATCGTACATTGTCTTCTTAATTTCATTCCGTATTCTATCACACATTATCTTCTTAATTTCATTCCGTATTCTATTACACATTGTCTTCTTAATTTAATTTCGTATTCTATCATACATTGTCTTCTTAATTTCATTCCGTATTCTATCATACATTGTCTTCTTAATTTCATTCCGTATTCTATCATACATTGTCTTCTTAATTTCATTCCGTATTCTATCGTACATTGTCTTCTTCATTTCATTTCGTATTCTATCATACATTGTCTTCTTAATTTCATTCCGTATTCTATCATACACTGTCTTCTTAATTTCATTCCGTATTCTATCATATATTGTCTTTTTGATTTCATTCCGTATTGTATCATACATTGTCTCCTTAATTTCATTCCGTATTCTATCATACATTGTCTTCTTAATTTCATTCCGTATTATATCATACATTGTCTTCTTAATTTCATTCCGTATTCTATCATACATTGTCTTCTTAATTTTATTCCGTATTATATCATATTATACATTGTCTTCTTAATTTCATTCCGTATTCTATCATACATTGTCTTCTAAATTTCATTCCGTATTCTATCATACATTATCTTCTTAATTTCATTCCGTATTCTATTATACATTATCTTCTTAATTTCATTCCGTATTCTATCATATATTGTCTTCTTAATTTCATTCCGTATTGTATCATACATTGTCTTCTTAATTTCATTCCGTATTCTATTATACATTATCTTCTTAATTCCATTCCGTATTCTATCGTACATTATCTTCTTAATTTCATTCCGTATTGTATCATACATTGTCTTCTAAGTTCATGCGTTTCTATAGCATTTATTCGGCTCTTTTTAGTATTTTTCTAAGTCCACGTTTCCCCCCCCCATACTTCAAAGATGGTACTAACATACTGTTGTGGTTTATCGTCTTAGTAGATTTTCTACAGAATGAAATATTAATTCTAAGAGCTTAATAAAAGAATCGGTAAAAGTGACCGATTAAGCATGGATACGTACGAGTATACACAGGACAATCACCTCACGACCCATCCATCTTTGTAAACATGGATCGCAATGATGGCCATAAAGGTCGCTGATATAGTCATCGACCTGATCGAAGTGACATTGTATACGGAATACTCAATAGGCTGTAGTAGCCATATGTAGTAAAACATAGGAAGTCCCACCTTTATAATTAAAAAGATAAACGTAGCAAATTACTGTATTACACTTTCGTCCCTCAACTTCTTCAGTAAAAAAAAACTCTAAATTTAGGATAATACGAGGGTTGCTACTTAAGTTTTGAGATAGACAAGTAAAAACAAATATTTATCATCGAAAATGGCTTTAGTGTTTCTCAAAATACTCTCCATGAAGATCAATACACTTTTGTATGCGTTTGAACCAATTTTCAAAGCACTTTTTTCAATCCGAATGAGGTATGTTAAGTTCAAAACATGCGTTTTGAACGCATCAACCGCTTCTTCAGGCGTCGAAAAACGTTGACCTCGCAATTTATTTTTGATATTCGAGAATAAAAAGAAGTCATTGGGTGCCAAATCAGGGCTGTACGGCGGATGACCCATCAATTCGATGTTTTGAGTGCTCAAAAAGTCACTTGTTTAAGCCGATGTGTGAGAGCTCACATTGTCGTGGTGGAGAGTGATCAGTCTTCGGCGATTCGTTTTCCCCATTTCTCCGAACACTTCTGGCAAACAAATGGTGGTGTACCATTCAGAATTGACCGTACGACGTTTCACTAAAGGCACTGTTGCGACATGACCATTTATACCGAAGAAACAAGCCACCATTTGCTTCGAAGTGCATCGTGCGCGAACAACTTTTGTTGGATTTGGCTCACTGTAAGTCACTGTAAACAACACAAATAGCACTCGTATGACAAAACTTTCTGAGCACGTATACCATTAAAAACGTCAAACTTTACGATGCTGGTGTTAGATTTGACGTATCTACACTGGTGTTGCCATATCTCAAAACTTAAGTAGCAACCCTCGTACTTTATATAATTTCATTTTTTATGTTATTTAACATGCTATTTTTTGTCATAATGTTTTAGTGTAAAATACATTTTTATTATGGTTTTTATCAAATAAGTTTTAAAATTTAGAATTGTTTTATAAAGGTTTGTTTTCTTATATTGGTTGATTGTACGAGTTAGGGAAACCTGTAATGTGCAAAGTACTTTAAAAATTAATGAATGGAGTTGCACACAGTGCAATCTTGCAGTCTTATCTTTTCAACTAAACAAAAAAGTGTTAAAGAAACCTTAAGGGAAAAGCAGAAAGGAATACTTTATAAAAAAAACTGGGTTTCAACAGGAATCAAACCCGCAATTCCCGGGTAGAAAGACAGGCGTCTTACTAGTGATCCACAGAGGTCGTCAGATACGAGTTATTTATTATATCCTTGCGATTGAATCCGGTTTCACTCGGGTGTATATCTAGATGGCAGGGCTTCTTTGTACATTATATTCGATGTTGGACACCAGAGAACTCATACAAAGATATATTGTTTAGAGTTCAGTTGATGTTGAGAGATTTTATGACCTCCGCCCGATCGGTGCTGGGATTGTAACCAGCAGAAATATAAGGTAGTGTTGGATACTCGTTGTGTTGAATTTACGAATGTGATCTTGAATAGACAAACATTGTCTTGAATTTACGAACGTGATCTGGCAGATTATTTCCATTGGTTCACAGTTGGCCTACGGGAGACTTATATCATAGACTAATCGATAACCCAGTATCATGTTTGACGAATTTAAGCCAAACTTTGAAACCATCTTACAAAAAATAAAATTAATATAGATTTATTGAAAGCAAAATAGTATATATTGTACATATATTCGTATATCCTTAAATTATACATATATGTTAATGCAACGGAAAAAACATACATTTGAGAAGGAAACTATCAAATGGTCTGGGCTCATCTCCTAACAACCTCCCAATCGAGACACATTCCCACTATAGTTCAGAAAATGTAGGACGTCCTGCGACGTTTTAAACGCCATGTCTCAAAGAGATGGAATAAAATCGTTTTTTTACAATCGTTTTTTTATAAATCGAAAAATTGTTTTTCTCTAAACTGACGTTTTAATTCCTAATTTTCATTAAACTTACTTTCTAATGTATTGTATAATTTGTATCTATATTTAAATAGACCAAGATCCACTACGAATTAATACTAATTACGAACATTTAATTATAGGAATAAAAAAATCTAATTATCGTATACCCCATACCTAGCCAATGCAGACTAACGTAGTGACTTTTGACAAACGTCACCAAGTATTATTTGATTTTAACAAACTGCTACATTTTTGCTAATTTGTAACAAGATGTATTAATTTGTCATTATTGTTAGTTCTATGTAATGTATTTACCTAAATATCTTGCTATTTATTAGAATCGAGGCTTATATTAAATTTGATAAAATAATTAAAATTACTGAACGTCGTTACAAGGCTGTATTGGGTCAAATTTGTGAACTGTCATAGGACCCGTGCTACAATTTCTGAAGTATAACAGAAGGATTAGATCGGCCGCGAGGACGTCAGATGATTTTTAGCCTACACCGTTGTACATTAAGCTGTTTTATGTTTTCGTTCCCTTACTTTTCGATTATTGTAGTTTATGACTAACGTTTTAGACCACCGTTCTTTTATTGTGACTGATAGACTTAGCTAAGGTCAGCAACGTTACCAAGGAGACCCACTCCATGGACACCTCGTCAGACAGATATTTTGGGTATCGTGACCGCTTCACACAAGATATTTTGCAACACTCTTATGTATTTAGTGATAAAGCCAAGATAAATCAAAGTCAATTCGTTTCTTTTGCAAGGAAGGCAAAATGGACAGAGCGCTTACGGACGAACGGAGTCAAGAGAGTTCGATGACGACCTCCGTGACCTAGTTAGTAAGACGCTTGACTTAATCTCGAGGATTTTTGGGTTTGAATTCCAAAAAAGCCCAAAAAAGGATCCCAGACTGGTAAACGAATTCACCTGGAAGAAATACTCGGTCGCGCCGATTAAGTGTCCGAGTGTTGTTGCCTCTTCAAGTGCGGTAATGTAGCCAACACACTCAACGATGAACCATGCAAATTCCAGTGGTTCCAAACGCGAAGGCTCGATTACTGAGGCCGAAGATAATATTGTCTCCCATTACCTTCAACATATCTGAATCACCAATTTAGATATGTTGAAAAACATATTTGTTTATCTTCAGAAACATATCGTCGTTGTTCTGCGAAAAGCATTTAAGTCCAAATATTGAGTTTTGAGATAAATGCAATTTAAGTTTCGGAAGGCAATGTCAAATCAAGTTATATGACTTTTTATCTTTTCATAACAGCGAAACCATATAACTTTTGAACATAAATGTTTTTTAATGTGTAGATATTTTTATCTTAAGTAAAATGGCATCAATAAGGCATTTTAAGCAAAAATGGACTTAAATCCTCTTCGCAGAACAACGACGATATTTAGTAAGAAAACCGCAGAAAACTTACCAAACGAGGACGGACTGAAAAGAAACCTTAATAGATCTTCAGATATGTGATAGTAACACATTCGGCTTTAGGTGTATATTTATGTGTGTAGTGTGCATGACCGCACGGTAACGTACTGGACTTCCGTGCGGAAGGTCGTCGGTTCGAACCCCGCGCTGTGCTACTCCCCTCGAACGACACAGGCACTTTTTCCGACTAGTGTTCGAGGGTAAAAGGATACCTATGGCTTCAGTCATACTAACTTGATCAAAAAGTTTTAGGACCGACCACCGTGTGGCGCTGTCAGTCACCTGATCATTATTTTTTTCTTTTGTTAGGTTGCCACATCTATCATTGACACTTCCCTTCAAATTTCAGCGTCATAGCTTGACATTTGTTAAAGTTACGCTGTACTGAGTACATCTACCTTTGTGTGTATTTTCGATTTTTTACAAGTTTGAAAATGGCATCGACTGTGCATCAACGAGTTTGCATTAAATTTTGTGTGAAAAACGGATTTAACAGTCCGCAGACCTTGGAAATGTTGGAGAAGTGTTTTTTGGTGGCACGAACGCTTCAGAAGTGGCCGTGAGTCGGTCGAGGATGACGAACGCAGTGGCAGTCGAAAACCGATGAAAACATCGATAAAATTAAAGAAATGTAGGCCGAAAACCGCAAATTGACCATCAGAGAGCTGGCAGAGGACTTGAACATCGCTTATGGATCCGCTCAAGACATTTTGGTTAGTGATTTGGGCCTCAGACGTGTCGCTGCAAAACTGGTGCCGATAGACCTCAATTTCATGCAAAAAAAGGACCGCGTTGAAATCGCGAAAGACGTGATTTCCATGAGTTTTTGACCAAAAACAACACGACTACTATCCAGCAGCTTTCGAATTCACCTGATCTGGCGCCCTGCGACTTTTCCGGTGCAACCGACTTAAAAAACCGCTTCGCGGAACGCGTTACAGCACCCGAGAGGATATCATGAAAAAATCGAAGACGGCTCTGATGGACATACCGAAAATTGAGTACCAGCGGTGTTTCGAGGATTGGATCAAGCGCTGGCGTTAGTGCGTTGCAGTCGATGGGGAGTACTATGAAGGAGACCATATCGATTTTTATGAATAAACTTGTATTTTCGATTTTATGAATAAAGTCCTAAAACTTTTTGATCAAGGTAGTATCTATCCGATATCTATTCTTAAAAAAAAAAAGTGTTCACATATTCTCCTTGGAACCAAATTTTTTTAAAAAGGATTTTTATCTAATTTTTAATTAAAGTTTCTTTAACATTTTAGCGGGATGCTTAATTTGATACGTCGTGATGATTTTGATTTGTTTGTATTTAAAATAAAATACGTCGATTCAGGAATGCGATAAAAGTGAGAGTGAATTGTCGGTAAATAATACACAGAAATGAATGGTCAAGTGAATAATAACAAGTGCCTTTATTCATCGATAAGTAGGTATATATAGACTTTCAGAACGGGACGCGTGACTGCGTCCGCGGTATATCTCGATCTCACTCCTGCGCGTGCTGAGGCAGACGCAAGCGCTGCGGATACTACAGTGGGTAGGATATTTATTGTCGAAACGGCGAGACGGCGTGATATGTTCTCTTTCTACCTTGGAATGCGATGTAAATATTATTTGCGTGTAAACAGTGTTGACGTTTCTGGTATGTGACAATTGTAGATATCCAGAGGTTGATTCATCGGTCGTTGACCCTGCATGTTAACAATATTTAGGGACGTGGGTACCCTACAACATCATGACTGGTTGAAAAAGATTGCCAAATGGAAATAAGCCTGCCAGACTAAAGTGTATTAAGTGTTATATTGCTGTATCTAAAATAGTTTTAAGAGACATTAAGACGTACAATATTTTTATCAAACATTTTATTATACGTGAGATAAAAATGTGAAGCGAAAAACCAAAAATTAGAATGTCTCTCTTTTCTTATATAAATTGCTAACAATCACGTAAAATAAAAAAATTAAACAACTTGAAATTTAAAAAAAATAGAGAGTCGCACATGTTTATTTATAAAGTAAAACATTCGATGGAGATTCTACTGCTGCGAAAATATAAAATATACCAGAACTAATGGAAGTTTGCATAACAATAAGTATTTAATTAGTTTAACTGAAAGAGAAAAAAATATGACATCATGTCTTTGTAGCATGTTGATTTACATGCTTGGAAGTAAGAAATATTTTTATGCAGTTACCACGCCGACAAAGTATGAATGAGTCAACTGTAATGTAAACATTTTTTTCCTTTTAAATCCGTCTTATGAATGACATTTATTGCATTGTATTGTATCACATTATACTTTCGTTGTATACAATAAAATCTGGAGAATTTATTGCCACCTGACAATCTCATTTAAGCAACGAGATAGTTGACGATGTCAGCGGCTTAGTTGGTAAGACGTCTGTCTCTCGTATTGATGGTTCAATTCTCGCTGAAGCCCAGTTTTTTTTAAATGATTCTAGTTTTGTTTTAACATCAGGTTTGTTAAATATCTGCCTGGTTGGTTGAAAGATTGCCACGTGGCAATAAATTCGACAGGTTGTACTGTAAAACGAAAGTGTAATACAATAAATGTAAAAGAAGTCGACAGTTTAACCAGACTGGAATCCTCCATGACCAAGTTGGGAAGGTTCATGTCTTCCAGTACGGGTGTCATGGGTTCGATTACTGTTGAAACCCTTAATAATTAAAAAAGGGTTCCAATATGATTTTCGGATGCTTAGGGCTCTTAAACATTTCTTGATTGATTGGAGGAAATTGCCAAACGGTACTAGACCTACCAGGTTATACTGTATACATAGAAAGTGTAATATACTGTATACATCGAAAGATCCAGGTTATACTGTATACATCGAAAGATCCTACTATTTGCAGACGATATCGTATCAATAAGTGAAAAACATGAAGACCTGCAAAATAGTCTGGAAAGGTGGAGAAGAATCTTGGAGGACGATGGATTGAGACTGAGCAGAAAGAAAACAGAGTATCTGTACCTACCATTCGAGAACACAAATGCTGTCACTCTCGTAATGCAAATGGATGGAGAAACATTACCAAATTGTGACTCCTTTAAGTATCTTGGGTCTCTCATCCATAGCGATGGAGGATGTGCAGCAGATGTAACACATAGAATTAGTGTGGGATGGATGAAGTTTAGATCAATGACGGGAGTTCTAAGTGATCCGAAAATGTCAGTAAAGTTAATAGGAAAAGTATACCAAACGATTGTCAGACCCGCACTCCTCTATGGCTCCGAATGCTGAACGATGTATAACTTTTACTCTAGACAACTAGAAACTGCTGAAATGCGCATGCTAAGATGGTCAGCTGGTGTGTCCCTAACAGACGAAATAAAAAGCTCACGCATTTGTGGAAGCCTAGGTGTTACAGACATCAACAGCAAGATGGAGGAGAGGCGATTGAGATGGTATGGGCACGTTGGACGCAGAGCACCCAATCACATTGTGAACCAGGCAATCTCCACGGATCTTCCCCGAATAACAACCAGAGGAAGACCAAAGAATTCATGGGTGGTGCAAAAAGATAACCTGATGCAGAGGCACGGCCTGGGGAACGTAGTCCGGAACAGAAGAGCATACAACCTGAGGACGAGGAGAGTTGACCCCAACAGTCTTCGCAGACAATGAGTTGGGATGGAGCCAGGGAGAGGATCGAAAGTGTAGTATAAAACAATGCCTTTAAAAAAAACGATGTGTTCCAAGGGGTATCGATCTTGTAATCCTCGTGTTACATGATCGGTGTCTTTACAACTAAGCCACCGAGGTCATCAGATTAGTCTATGTTAAAAAATTCAACAACAGTGGTAATAAATAATATTACACAACCACAAGTGTTGATCTGCTTTTTAGAATGTTTAATTTTTGTTGATAGATTAAGTCCCAAATCACGATTTTTTATTTTGCGTAACAAGTCATGCGCTATTTTCTTGTTATCGCTTGCAAATATGTTATTCCGCTCTTGGAATAGGTATGTTAATTCAATCAATATTATCATTCGACGTACGACAGTGACAGGGATGCATTGACAAAATATTATTATAAAAAAAATGAGATTTATTGTATTTAACAACCAGGTGGGTAACAAACATGCGATAATTTTTTTGGACAAAGATGAGAGAGAGAAATAAAAAATGTATCCAAGATTTAGACTTATAAGTTGTGGAACTTCATATAAGAATATCAAACAATATCTAGGAGGTGAAAACGCGTGTAGCGGGAATTAATGTTATCAGTGGAATAAAAAAGTAAAATATTGATAATACAATGGAATATTTGGGGGAAAAAAGATTGGGAAAGTTTTATATGAACAGCAAAAATATTATATTGATAGATGACTTTTACACCGTTATTTTGCTACACATAATCAACTCATTAGCACTTTGTGGCAAGTCTTCAAACATTTCAATTTATTCACAAATCTTTCGTACCCTCCTTATCTAACCGCCTTTCATTAATCTCTTTCGATACCTCTGTCTTTTTACATTTCCTTCTTTCAAAAATGCGTACACTCGATCAAACGCACTACTCATGTCAAAATTGCTATTGGATGTGTGTTTTGAAATGTGACACCTTGCAGATAATAAATCGTCACGCTCAGAGGGTCTTCCATTCACATAATGGACAGATAATCGTCTACAATCTCTTGGATTTGTCACCAAGTCAAAGGAACCAGTAGCAGATCAGAAGTAATGACGCTATTGTTTATAAGCTGTACCTCGGTAGCTTCAAAATCCTCAACATGGTATCTGTCTTTATCTTTGGACTCTATGTTTATAAGCTGTACCTCGCTAGCTTCAAAATCCTCGACATGGTATCTGTCTTTATCTCTGGACTCTATGTTTATAAGCTGTACCTCGCTAGCAAAATCCTCGACATGGTATATGTCTTTATCTCTGAACTATATGTTTATAAGCTGTACCTCGCTAGCTTCAAAATCCTCGACATGGTATCTGTCTTTATCTTTGGACTCTATGTTTATAAGCTGTACCTCGCTAGCTTCAAAATACTCGACATGGTATCTGTCTTTATCTCTGGACTCTATGTTTATAAGCTGTACCTCGCTAGCTTCAAAATACTCGACATGGTATCTGTCTTTATCTCTGGACTCTATGTTTATAAGTTGTACCTTGCTAGCTTCAAAATCCTCGACATGGTATCTGTCTTTATCTTTGGACTCTATGTTTATAAGCTGTACCTCGCTAGCTTCAAAATACTCGACATGGTATCTGTCTTTATCTCTGGACTCTATGTTTATAAGCTGTACCTCGCTAGCTTCAAAATACTCGACATGGTATCTGTCTTTATCTCTGGACTCTATGTTTATAAGTTGTACCTTGCTAGCTTCAAAATCCTCGACATGGTATCTGTCTTTATCTCTGGACTCTATGTTTATAAGCTGTACCTCGCTAGATTCAAAATCCTCGACATGGTATCTGTCTTTATCTCTGGACTCTATGTTTATAAGCTGTACCTCGCTAGCAAAATCCTCGACATGGTATATGTCTTTATCTCTGGACTCTATGTTTACCTATCTTGACATTAAAGAAGTTTTGAAATTCCCTTCCTCAACGAGGAGTGGCGTCATCGAGCCAAACAGGTTGAATAAGTCCAAATTTTCCAACAGAAAATTCAGTGTTGCTGAACGTGTTCAGCAAAATCATGAAGAGCTTAGCACGGGGGAGAATCAGTGCGCTTTGATAATAATTTGTTTGATTTATTCAGTTTAGTTTCACTTTATTTTAGCTATTTCTTACAATCAATCAGAATGATAATATTAGGGCAATATATTTTGGTTCAATCGGGAATCGATCGGAATTCAAATGTTTTACCAACAATGCCACTGAGGTCATCATTGAGACACCATTTAAGTGGTCTACTGTCACTGAACGGTGTTAAATACTCGTTGATTTTCTTCTCAGATATATCTATTAGGAGGCCACAGAGATCGCCCTATTTCTCGTATTAATAACATCTTACCCAGAGCAGGTAGTCCCGTTGTTTGAAAAAGCTTGGAAGTGTTGCGAGTCATGTTTCGCCCCACAACACTACTCAAAGCTATTTTCGTTCAAGATACAACCCCATATTTACATGTTCAGTTTTGCATCTAGTTACCTCTACTAGAATTCTATTTAAGGCTCTTCAAGAATGTATACGTAATTGATGCCATTTTTTTCAAGAGTTTTATCCAGTCAGGAGGTATTTTTTTTCTTTCCACTTTAGAAAAAATGCTTTATTTAAAGTGGGAAGAAAAAATATCTGACAATACCACAGACTCAATAATCACCATTAACTAAGATGTCTATTAAATCCGATACTGGATATAGATAGACGTGTCGATATCCTTGTTTGGACATTCCTCAAGTGTTATTATGTCTGCGGCGTCGCCATTGCAATCATTGCTTTATATATAAAATATCTCGTGTTCACCAACACGCACTGGGTATTTCATTCTGAATTCAATTGACATAGTTTTAATTTTGCATATGTGCAAATATTCTACGACACACAAAGTAAACAAACGTTTTGTGTAAATTAAGAACATTTTGTCACCAATGTTATTTGGTAATAATAAAATTGCACAGTGCTTAAATCCGCTAGACATAATGCAATATTGCATATTTCGTTGTTTGATTGCATTTAAAATATAGGACATTATTTCGTAATAAATAAATTTAAGTACGACCTCTAGAGAAATGCAGCAGTCTTTCAGCCAACCAAAAGAATGATAAAGAGGTGTTAAGTCAAAACCAATTAAACAGCAAACTTGGTCAGAATTTGGTCAGCGATCCCTCATTTTAAAGTCTCCGAAGTATCAGAGATATCTAAAGAACCCTTTTGATTCATGTATGTAGGTTTGAGACGGCAACATGGAGAAAAGAATGCTAAATATCTCATTACGGGGCCAGAAGATGAATAAAGGAATAAGGGAGCAGACAAAAGAAACATATAATATGTTGCTGAAAGATTTACCATCTAGAGGCGTAACTAAGAAAGGCACATTGTCAGATAAACCTAATAAAAGTGGACCCAGAAAGTGCTGAATGGTCGCCAACGACCGAGTTAAAAAGTGAGGAAAGATTCCTAGCAAAATGGTCGGATGCATCAAAACAGTAGGCGAGAGCAACTGGAAATATTATGCTTATGATGGGAAATGGGGAAAAGGAGAAGCCAACGCTGAAGTCAACCTGTCTGATGATGATGTAAAAAGCTGACTGTTATTCTATTTTTCTTATACAATAATCAGGGTTCTAATGGGAGTCGGACAAGCGTTTTACTATCTGAGCTACGGAGTTTATCATGATTTGATATACTATTTGGAAAATTGTACACAATTTTTGGATCGTCTCTGGCAGTCACAAATCTCACGAGGCTAGTAAAAGATACTTGGAAGAACTAAACTATATTTAAATAATTAAAAACCATCAAGATGAGTCTCTTGCATTTTCCATAGCACTGTATGAAGTGAAAAGATGGAAGATGAGAAAGAAAGAAAAACATATGGTAGATGCCTTCGAGTTCTAGTATTGGAGGTGGATTTTCTGTATTGCATGGACCGCAACACGCACCAACACCAACATGTCTGTCGTCAAGATTACCGAAAAACTTTCGAAACATGTAGAAAAAGAATCCTCAAGTACTTTGACCATGTTGCTTGAAATAATTATGAAGTCTGAAGAAGCTGGTGATCATGAAGGCAGATGATGAAAGGCGTCTTATAAGATTGACGAATCATATAAAGGAGTTAATAGGATTCTCGTCAAGCGCTGCATTCAATATGACCCAGGACTCCTTGAGACATAACAGAGGATCACGATGCAAAAAATGTAAATTAAACGAAATAATTACAAATTATAATAACTTCATGGTTAGTGGTACCAAATACTTAATACGAGTATTTTGTATTATGTTAAAAATATTCACTACGGAATTATTTGTTAGGTATGTGACCTATAAGAAACGTTCAATACCGAAATCTTACAGGTTGTTAACGTCTAGTTGAGATAGATCGGACAAACATCCGCTATAACGTCATTAAACCTTTATAGAGGGATCGTGATCTCTTAAAGGCGCAAGAGATATAACTTAATGTAAATTTACTAAATTTCGTATTCAGATTCTAACGTGCTTTGATATAGTTTTATTTTTACAAATGCGCAAATATTCTGCAACCCAAAAACGACACGTGGTAGGAATTTAGAGCACTATTTGTCACCAATGTATTATGTCTGTTTGGTATTTATGTGCCTCACGTCTTGAATAATTGGGTAACCAGAAACAATCGAAACGTGTGTAAAGTAAAAGGTTTGATACTTTTTGACAAAGCAATTTGGAATCAATTTGTTTACGATCATTGCAAAATTGTTCCCATTGAACAGACCAGGAAAAGGTATTTTAATTAAACCAGGAGTAGTTAAAAAAAGATCTGTAAACGTCCTTCCAGATGTTATTTTTAAAATTTTCATTCTTCTGTGAAAAATTTAAACATGGTATACTTTTTCACTTGACCAGCTTATCTTGGAAACATTAAACTGTTTCAATCTATGAAAAATTTTATAAAGAAACATATTTGTTTGAATGTAAGTAAAAAAAACAAAGAATCCTATATTTATCAATAAAGGTAGAATAAGGAGAAAAGAATTTGTTCAGGGCTAACGAGGGAATAAAAGGAAAATAAGGATGAAGGGATATTTATGTATGTATTTATTTTTATTCATTCAACACTTTATTCATTATTGCCAGGCGGCAATCTCTTCCAACCAACCAGACAAAAGTAAATGAAGTAAGTTACATGGTCGCAAAAAAAAAACATTTAAATGACCATCCATCCCCACGAAATCCATGAACACATACGTTAACACATGCCCACAAAGACGGACAATCATCCGAACATTCCTTTTCATATAAAGTGAGATATCATCAATCAAAGGAAAAGGAAGAGATGGTGGAGAGTAAAGGATGAAAAATCAGGAATGAAACACATTATATCACTGAGTAGAAATTAAGAGTTTTTTCAGTCGCTTCTTAAATTATGCCAAGGACGGAACGAGTCTAACATTGGTTTGTAACTGATTCCAGAGTTTCACTGCATATACAGTAAAGGACGACATAAAAAAGAGACGTGAACTGGAAAGGCTAATGAACAATTTCTGTTTGAGCGTAGCGTTAGTACGTGATCGGAAAGGCGCTGAAAATTTTCTGAGAGACTTGATATTTTTTAATTCTCTCTTAAACATAAACAAGGATAGTCCACATCCGATGAATCTTGAAAGTTTATTCCACAGTCTCACCAAGCGAACCGCAAACAAATATGTGTAAAACCTAGTGTGATGTCTTAGATGACTGTCAGCTATCAAATGGATAAACGACACCTGTTCGCGTATTGATTTACTGTTTACATATATTTAGCAAATACGTCTCCCCGTTTCTTCTCTTTGTGTATTTCTATTGTCGTCTTAAAACTATCATCATATTGTATCAAATATATACATAAAAATGAGAATTTATTTATCGCAGTAATTACGACCTCTACACATGTATTTTCCTCTCTCGCCTCAGTTTCCTGGCGTTATTTGCCTACAGTTTGAGTGTATACACGTATTATTACCATAAATTATAATTTTTTAGGTATTAGGTACTTGAAGTAAATGTCAACCGTGATATTAATAGAAGTAGGCACATTCAACGGATGAATGTGATCGTTCCGTTTGTTCTTGACATTCAGATAACATAAAATAATAATACACTCCGAGTATTTAACCGTGAGTTTTGATACAATCAAGAGACACAAACATCGATTTTTGTAGAGAAGGTGCTGTAAAAATTCATAATATATGTACGAGTATATCGATGAATTTGGTACATAATCGTAACTTAGCCTTATTTAGTTTCGACTGACTAGACTAAGTTATAGTTATTTAATATTTTCAGATGTTTTCGGTAAGGTAGAGGTTCTCAGGAGAATCGAAGAAACTAGGCACCTGTCAAACACCATATCGGAAAGACGTGCAGAATGGATGGGTCATTTGCTGCGACATGAAAATCTCCTGCATAATATACTGGAGGGAATGATTGAGGGATCGATTGGCAGAGGGCGTCCTCGCCGGGAGTATCTGGAGCAAATATGCCACGATATGGACTGCACCTCCTATACAGAGCTCAAGAGGATCGCTAAAGAACGAGCGGCGTGGAGGAGATGCAGGGCTTTGCTGCTAACCAATCCCCAGGAATGAAACTGAAGAAGATTTCGGTCATTATTATTTTTGTCACGTATTGAATAAATTAAATATAAATGACATAATAACGAAAGGTTTTTTTAAAGCGTTGTGCTATACTGGGAATGTTATTTGGAAGGTATTTTCTTGAAAAACGGGAAGGTGGAACAAGAGATTGAACGACGAGTCGCAATAAGATGGAAAGTCGGTAAATCACTAGAAGACACGCACGTATAATTCATACTAAGGAATGTCAATAACTTGTAAAATGATTTTTCGTAACAGCGTGTGATATATTTATAGGAGTGAAACGTGTATGTGAAAAATGAATCAAAGAAGTCGAATAACGGTGGTTAGATTCATGCACTGAGAAGAATATATAGGGCATAATAAGAAATTATATTATTAACACTTGCCTTACTGTGCTAAAAAAATTCCACCAGCCACGGTGCTGGACGCTAAGCGTCCAGGGAAAAATGTATATTTTAAATTAAAATGATATAAAATCTGTTATTTTTTGTAGTAAGCTATAAAAATAATTTTATTACGTATTAAAACATCGAATAATCAAATAATATATAAGTCCTGGTCACTAGCTATCCATCACCGGATGGCAAGTGTTAAGGATACTTGTGACCAAACACTGATGTATTAAGAAGGGTGAAAGAGAGTACGTTGAGATGATTTGGACATCGTAAATGGATAAATTATGAAAGACTAACTAAAATATTATACAATGCAACCGTAAGTGAGAGTCGTGATAGAGGACAAACGACAAAATTATGGTTGAATCAAGTGAATGAAATTTATAAAGAAGGAAATATAAGGAGTAAGTAAAACTGTTGAGAAGATTTTTGAATATATATTAGATGGGGAAAAAAAGTATGTTGTGATAGTAAAGTTTGGCGTTCTGTCCGCTCTCCCTTCTCTATCAAGGATACGGTGTGAATGCATGTATGTATATTTTTTATAAAAGTTAAATTGCGAGTGAATACAGTAATTAAAGATGTTACGATAAAATATATACTATAAATATACCAACACAATAACACTAACATGACTCATACACTTTGCAGTCGGAAAGATGCGTACTTATGCCTACAACAGGCCAGGACTTAGAAGGCTCAGGCCCAGGGCCGTACGTGGTACATTATAATAACCAACATAATATACTTCATTAATACTTTAATGGTCACGCTTACATATTTCAACAAGAATTATTCGTTCTTCTTGAGATATTTAAAATATCCTTTACATAATTAAAAACATCTTCACAATAATATTATATTAATAATCCTTTTTTTTTCTTATTCTCAACTGGCGTGTTTATTGCCATGTGGCAATCTCTTCCTACCAACCAGAAATATGTTTTAATGGGCCCTAAGTGAATACCAGACTGGAATTCCATTTTTTAAAAATCTGGATTCCAGCGGGGATCGAACCCGCAACCTCCGGATCGGCAGACAAGCGTCTTACCACCAGGCCACGGAGGTCGTTCATAAGGAAATGTAAATTACAAATAAATATTCCTTGACATCCTTCATAAGGAAAAAAGTTTTTTTTATCAAATCGATAGGATGAAACTCTTGTCTTTGGATTAAGTTTTAAATGATATTTAAAGTATAAAAAAAATGAACCAATAAAAATATATTAAAGCATACAATTAAATACTCATTATTTATAATTAAGGCGATAGTAACATACTGTGGAAGTTTAAACACTGTTTATTCTATTTAATATAACGGAATAACCCTACCGGTTTCAAAGTTTTCCCCTCCCCATCAGGGGAGAATATTGTTTGTGCTCCCTGATGATGCTGTGAAAATTTTTAAATCGGTGGGGTTATACTGTTATATTAAGTGAAATAAACTGTGTTCGAACTAATAAATTACAATTAAATGTTCAGTATGTGGTTTGAAAAAAAAAACGTAGACAAGCTCAATAAAAGGAGCGCTTAGATTAAAAAGAAAAATAGAAACTTACCGACCAACCTAATAAAAAAATCAACGTCTTTATTCAGCACAGGTTTGCATAATACCTTTGCGTTGAAATAATTACGCATTAAATACGCACGAGGTGAAATGTGCGTATGTTGGAGAAAATCGTAAATACGCATGAGGTGAAATGTGCGTATGTTGGAGAAAATCGTAAATACGCATGAGGTGAAATGTGCGTCTGTTGGAAAAAATCGTAAATACGCATGAGGTGAAATGTGCGTATGTTGGAGAAAATCGTAAATACGCATGAGGTTAAATGTGCGTATGTTGGAGAAAATCGTAAATACGCACGAGGTTAAATGTGTGTACGTTGGAGAAAATCGGAACTAAATAAAATAATAAACTTCTTTTAGCCTCTCGAAAAACACCTGAGATTTACTTATGTTAGTGAGAAGTATTTAAATACCTCGGGTACACAATAAAATTGTGTTAATGTAGATGTCCGGCATTGAGAGTTTCCGTGTTCCGGTGTTGATACTCGAATTTTACGAAAAATTCGTTTGCAGGAAACGGAAGATCGTTTTAACGAATGTCAAGGAATATTTATTTGTAATTTACATGTTTTGAACGATGATGGACGAAATTTTGGATGTATACTATATTATTAGAAGGGGATCGTTTCAACTAATAATATTTTACATTATTTTTTCACATTTACTAGAGTGTAGTATCAACATTTTGTGTTTAATATTTTGAATACAATGCTTTAAACGTAAAGCCTCAACGGGAATCCCAAGTGGTAGTATATTTAAAACATAATCTTGCGGAAGTCGACGATAGTGATTAGCATGCATGCTGAGTAACACGACGCTGCGGCGTCACGGGTTTGTCATTCCCGCCTGGTTGCTCTGTGTGGACAGTTTTGATTTTTCAACGCATTTCAAGTGAGTTTATAAAGTATACGTTTCTAATAAATTGGGAGCATAGCAAAACAACAATATTGTTACTCAGTCGCTTCAGAACTCTTCCCAAATTCAGTTTGCGGAATTTTAACAGTCTGCATATGTTATTGTACGATAAAACATACGGAGGACGATGGATTGAGACTGAGCAGAAAGAAAACAGAGTATCTGTACCTAATTCGAAAACACAAATGCTGTCACTCCCGTAATGCAAATGGATGAAGAAACATTACCAAATTGTGACTCCTTTAAGTATCTTGGGTCACTCATCCATAGCGATGGAGGATGTGCAGCAGATGTAACACATAGAATTAGTGTGGGATGGATGAAGTTTAGATTAATGACGGAAGTTCTATGTGATCCGAAAATGCCAGTAAAGTTAAAAGGAAAAGTATACCAAATGATTGTCAGACCCGCACTCCTCTATGGCTCCGAATGCTGGACGATGTATAACTCTTACTCCAGGCAACTAGAAACTGCTGAAATGCGCATGCTAAGATGGTCAGCTGGTGTGTCCCTAAGAGACAAAATAAAATGCTCACGCATTCGTGGAAGCCTAGGTGTTACAGACATCAACAGTAAGTGGAAGAGAGGCGATTGAGACGGTATGGGCACGTTGGACGCAGAGCACCCGATCACATTGTGAACCAGGCAATCAACATGGATCTTCCTCGAATAACAACCAGAGGAACACCAAAGAATTCATGGGTGGTGCCAAAAAAATGTCAAAACAATGTTATCCAAAATTCAGTATTTTTTTGGTTATAGAGCATACGATTTATTATGAAAATTGGAAAGATCTTGCTGTTGATGTCTGTAACACCTCGTGGAAGCTTAGGTGTAATAGATATTAACAGCAAAATGGAGAGGGCGATTGAAATGGTATGGGCACGTTGGACGCAGAGCACCCGATCACATTGTGAACCAGGCAATCTCTATGGACCTGCCTCGAATAACAACCAGAGGAAGACCAAAGAACTCATGGGTAGTGCAAAAAGATAACCTGATGCAGAGGCACGGCCTGGGGGACGTAGTACGGGACAGAAGAGCATACAACCCGAGGACGAGGAGAGCTGACCCCAACAGTCTTCGCAGACAGTGAATAGGGATGGAGCCAGGAATAAGAAGATACGAACAGGCTCTATCGTTGACACTGTCCACTTTCTCGATCGCGCACAGTTGACAATCAATGGTTGCTTCTACGAGTAGGTTAGATTGCTTCTACGAGTGGGTAAGATTGCTTCTACGAGTGGGTTAGATTGCTTCAACGAGTAGGTTAGATTCAAAATGGAATTTGTATTATACAAATGAAATCGGCTTTAAAGACCTAATCTTGAATGTTTTTTGCTAAGATTTTGTTATTGACGTTAGTCTTGCCATGCGTATCGTTATTACTGCCAGCATTTATGACGACGAACAGTGAGCTTATTTCAGTGGTTCTAAAACTTAAGGGCTGAACGAAGACTAAAATCTTTAATTTATGAAAAAAATAAACAACTATTAAGATTATTCAACCATCACAGTAATATTTTAACACATGGCAAAATATTTATTTGGATATAAAATAAAACCATAAAATACACAAATAAATAAAACAAGAGATAGCACATTGACATTATAAAAAAAACATATAAAGTACAGTACCCGGTGGTAAGTAATACACATCGGGCTTAAGAAAGAGACTGCCGGCCATAATCGGCTAACTTCGGCTTTGTAGAGCGTCGTCTCTGTCATTCATACACGTGTTCCGTCGCGATTTGTCAGTCGTTGTCAAGCGTTCTAAGGGACATAGACGACGCTCTACAAAGCCGAAGTTAACCGATTATGGCCAACAGTCTCTTTCTTAAGCCCGATGTGTATTACTTACCGCTGGGTACTTGTAGAATATATTTATATTTTAAAAGATTATGTATGATAATACTAATGCAGGGCACAATACGCAAAATGAAAAAAATAATAAAGACTTGAGTGAAGAAAAAACAAAACAAGAAATTATAGGACAAATTATAGAAAAAAACTTGTTATGTAACAAAATTTACATATGAAATAATCAGTCTTCCAGTCAAGATTCAAGGTTGACAATTGCCGAATAACGAGCCTTCTAAACTCAAAGACATTAAAAGTATTTATTAATCCCGAAATAGAATTATCCAAATTTTGCATACACACACGATTAATGAATTATGGTTAGCAAATTGTCAAAAATACTTTGAAAGGTTCCACAGTCTCTAAATGAATACTCCCGGCCATGCTGTTAAATATGTTCGAATTACGAATACAGATGTATTCCAGAGTACCACACAAACGAATTAATAATCACCTAATGCTGCGCATTGATCATAATACGAGTATATTGCGTATCGAATGGCGTTGAACATGCGGGAAACACCAGAAAAAAATATGATTATTATTTCACAATACAGTGTGTGAGAGTCTGATCACAATAATAGAAATTATGGAGTATATGTTCATTTCTTAGTGTTGTGTTTTTACATACGCATTTTTTTGCAAAGAGGAAATAAAATAACACTTCTAGGAAACGATTGATTTCACGTAGAAAAGGTGCGTTTCATTCCATTCAATTCCCACTTCAACTATCGTACATCATAATTCGTGTTTTTTTATACAATAGTTATATTTTTGTTTTTTTACTTTCATGAATACGTGCGGTACATTGTTGGGGGAATATTTTTGATCTGTCTGTAGTGATGAAGTGTGATGAGTTCGATATCGCGTGATGTATACATGTGTAATTGAGTGTCACTGTTTGTCAGGTTGATGAGAATGTGTAACGGGGTTTCATATAAACAACAATCGGAAAGAAGTGTCGATTTATTTTTCATGCTATATGTCCTCAGTGAGATACAGTCAAAAGCCTAGTTTACTGGGGACACGACAAATGAAAGGCAACAAACCCAGATCCATTAAAATTGTGTGTTTCAAAGACGGTAATTTCGACCTGAAAGACATGGAGCGTTCCGGACGGCCAGTGGACTTCGATGAGGACCGCTTAAACCATATTATTCATGAAGATCCCCTTCAAACTTCTGGTGCTCATTTTTAAATTGGATAAAAACGGACACAACTAATGTTAAAACCTAATATATTTAAGTTTGAGATATTTACAATGCTTCAATACTTTTGACATTCAGAAGGTTGTCTGTATAGTAGAATGAAGTATCTAAGGTCAAATATTATAAATTATAGTGATAAAAAAAGCTTACTTACGAGTATAATGCACATTTTATTAAATATTATCATCGAGTGTGAATAGTTAATTTTGAGTGAATATAGACAACCTCCGTGGCCTAGTTGGTAAGACGCTTGTCTCCCAGCCTGGAGGTTGCGCGTTCAATTCTCGGTGGAATCCAGATTTTTGAAAAATATATTTTACTTGAGAAAATGTAGCATGGTCCCTGGGACAGTTCACACATTTGCCCCAATACAACCTTGTAACGACGTTCAGTAATTTTAAATATTTTATCAACTTTAATATAAGCCTCGATTCTAATAAATAGCAAGCTATTTAGGTAAACATTACATAAAACTAACAATAATGACAAATGAATACATCTTTTTACAAATTAGCAAAACCATGTCAGTTTGTTAAAATCAAATAATATTAGGTGACGTTCGTCAAAAGTCACTACGTTAGTTTGCATTGGCTAGGTATGGGGTAGTTTTTGTTTTTTTTATACATAAAATTAAATGTTCGTAATTAGTATTAACTCACAGTAGATCTTGGCCTATTTAAAGATAGATACAAATCATACAATACATTAGAAAGTCAGTATAATGATAATTAGGAATTAAAACGTCAGTTAAGAGAAAAATATTTTTTCGATTTATAAAAAAAAGATTCGATTTGTAAAAAAACGATTTTACCCCATCCCTTTGAAACATGAAATTTCAAATGTCACAGGGACCATCCTACATTTTCTCAAGTATAGTCTGGTTTTTACTTAAGATCTCTTTAACATCTTTTTGGTTGATTGTAAGATATTGCTACATGACAATACGCCTGCCAGGATGAACGAAAGTGTAATACAATATATTTTATATTATTATTATTCAAGACACGGTTATAAATATGTACATAAGAAAAACATAACAATGTGAAATATAGTATTGCTAATTAGGTGTTATATGTTCAGGACCCAACAAACTAGGCAATTGACTCTTTTGTTGGATAATATTTTCGTCTTAAAATGTGGTTCCCGTTCAGATTATAAATCTTTTCTAATTAAGTCTTAATCAGTTTTCACGTTGAAATTAATGAGAGAGAAATCTAAGACTGGAAAAATAAAAAAAAAACAGTTACTTGTGGCTTAACTTAGTGAAATAGACGTTTATTTAAAATAGAAAACGCAGTGATTCTTGTTATAACTTCAACGCGTAGGACACAGAAAACCTTTGAAAACAATGCTAGAAGTTGGGTATAAATATTGAATTTCAATACTAACCGAAAAATGAGACGAATAAAAAAAACGGAGTTGAAACATGAAGACGGAATAAAAAAAGAACGTTAAGAATGCGCAGAGAAACAATGTCAGGTCTGACAAAATAACAACTTGAATTTTCGTAATTTGAGGTAAAAATTATATTTTTCTGTAACTAATGGTAAATATAACTGTTATTTGTTTTCTGAATTCATAGACCGAATTGGTCGGATCAAACTAAATGTTCTCATTATAATTGGTTTCCATTTAAAAAAAAAATGTTTCCTTAGACTACTTGTGTGGTCTGGTTGGTAAGATGCCTGTATACCAGCTCGTGGGTTGTGGATTCGAGTATTTAGTGGGTACTTAATTTTTTTTTAAAAGGGTTTAAGTTTAGTTTTTATTACACGCTTGCGTAACACTTTTCTGGTTAGTTGGGAGAAATTGTGTTGTGGAAATAAACTCGCCAGATTATATGGCACACAATAAAAGTGTAATATAATATAA
Organism: Odontocerum albicorne; assembly: GCA_949825065.1. Taxonomy (NCBI): domain Eukaryota; kingdom Metazoa; phylum Arthropoda; class Insecta; order Trichoptera; family Odontoceridae; genus Odontocerum; species Odontocerum albicorne. The sequence continues at coordinate 31,864,182 of OX463858.1, forward strand.
TAATTTATAAAAATGTTTGCTCAATGATTTTTAGAATTTCTGTACAAAATTGATTTTTAAAATTGCACAATAACAGTTCGACAATATATAATTGTTACGAGAATCTAAAATATGTACAAAGAAGCAGAAAAAATGTAAGTAAAAAAGTGGATGAAAAGCTGAACTTACATCAGGCGGTGCAGCAAACTTGAGGCTAGCCAAAGAGGCGTGCGATCTGGCTCGGTGCTCTTGCCTGATGCTATAACTGAAAGCCCGTTCATTCAAGTGTCCCCTGCGAGCCGAGCCCCCGTCAAGGGCTGCTAGAGAACGAGCCGCCCTCAAGGGGCGAGGCTCTACAGTGGCATACTGAGGGCGAAGCCTCGGTGGGGGCAAAGTCGCCGCGTACGCCATTCCTGGCCCTGGTCCTCCAGCCCAATGACCTCTTCCAGGAGGGCCCAACGTTCTAACGTCCATTCCATTCATCATTCCGTTAGTACGTCTCTGTTGATGTGGATTTTGGTGTTGCTGTTGTTGTTGTTGTTTCTTGTTCTTCTTGGCGGTGTTGGTGTTGTTTGGTATAACTGGAGGAGGTGGCGGAGGCGGCACAGGCGCCGGCCGTGTTACTTGACGAGGTCTCGGCGTCTTGCTTCTACTCCCAGTTCCGTAAAGATCGTATGGGCCTTCATCTAGTCTTTCAGTTGATCCAGCCCACACTTTATGATTCTCATCTCCATCGTATATATCTTCTTCTTCCTCTTCTTCTGCTGTAGCTTTACTAGAATCTTTAACACTTCCGTTAGCTCCACCAGCAGCTCTTGCATACGAACTATCAGCATAAGCGTGAAAGCAACATCTTACTAAAGCATTTGCTGCCATTTCTTTTTTGCATATAAAAGCGTGACACTCGAGGACTTTGATACCCGTCGTCCTTCTTAAGATAGCAGCAAAGAGCGGTGGATGCGCTGGAGAAGGTGCTCTTGCAAAAGGAGAATCCAACGGAAGGAATCTTGGAACTCCATTCCCTCCAGCACCCACGTGTCGAACAGCGGCGCAGTAGTGTAATGATTCTATGGGAAAGAATCTTGTTACTTTTTTATGATTTTCATCAACGTTTTCTAGAAGTATACCGTTAGACCAGACGGACAGCCAGGAGTCTATTCCTCTCGCGTGGCAAGCCTGTCTCGGCGCCTTAGAAGGGTATAGCTCTCTCAATGGTTCTTGTATACCTTGCAGACCATCCTTGGTTTGTTGAGGTACGGCACTGCCTAACCATAATACGCGACATCTACAAATCGGAGTCGCTTCCATGTTAAAACTTAAATATAAACAGTTGAAAAAATAAAATTTGTTACTTTAAAAAGTACTTAACACTCCAGTATCAGGTTACACACCTAAAAGGAGACGAAGGAAAATGTAGAAAGAACATTTAAGTCAAATTATTAAGGAAAATGTGTTGGAAGACAGGAAAAAGTGTTTGAAACTATAAACATCACTAACTCGCCGAACTAATGAGAATGATAATTAACACTTTGATATATAATTTAGCACACAATTGGCACTTTTTTCACAATGTTTAAAAACTAAATATAAACACAAAAATACACGCGGAGAGTTGACATCGCGCGCGGCGGACGCGGAATCGAGTTGCAACCAACACTGGTATGTGTGTCGTGTACGGGCAAGATGGCGGCCTCCCCCGCCTCTCGCGGCCGGTATTGCAGAGAGCGCTTTTTATCGATATACACCTGGCTTTTTCAACAGGTTACCATCATCAAGTGGAAACGATCTAGTGAAATACCTATAAAACATATACACTATGTTAATTTTTAAGAATTTCAACAATATTTTTAGTTTATATGATCTGATTTTTTTATAAAGAGCCATAAACTAACACAAAAATTTTGTTGACTCTAGTTCATGTTGTTGATTCAGAGATACAAAACCTACGACCCATGAACGAAAAACGTTGTTTATTTTTTTATAAGAAAACGTATGTAACCCTTTACCTTGTATTTATATAAAAAAATATTATTATTTCAACAAGAATAAATAAACTATTTTAATAGAGCTGTTTTGCTACATAAAAGCAATAAGTTTGTTTTGATTTTTAATTTCTCGTCGTTGCTGGAACTCGAAGTAGAAGATCGTCAATTAAATTACGAAGCGAAGCTGAGCTTTAGTTTGTAACATAACTCACAGGCCACACTGCTTTATTAGATTCTATGGCATATTGAAGTGAGATTATCGGAGAACACCGGCATAGTTTTTTAAGCATAGATATTACCAAAGTCGAAGGTATTCATATAGTTCCGAATACTAGACGGAAAAAAATGCCTGTATCATTTGAGGGGAGTAGCAGAGCAATGGCTCGAACCAGCGACCTTCCGAATGGAAGTCCAGAGCGTTATCACGCGACTATGCACCTCACTAAAGGGCAGTTTGTAAGTATGGTTTATTTGTCTCAATGCTTAGAAAAGTATAACGACTTCCGTGGCCTAGTTAGTAAGATGCCTGTCTGCCAGCTCGGAGACTGCAGGTTCAAACCCCGCTGGAACTCAGGTTTTTAAAAAATAATTCAAGTCTGATTTTCACTTAAGGCTTCTTTAATATTTTTCTGGTTGGTTGGAAGAGATTGCCATATGGCAATACCCCCGCCAGGTTGTACTGTATACGACGAAAGTGCAATACAATACAAAGTATCCATTGTACCTCATAACTAATAACACTTTTAAAAAAGTTTTTTACCGCTGATATAGACAACTTGAAAATATTTAGTCGAAGCAAGTCTTTATTATGAAAATTCTCAAGTAAATATATTTTACTTAATAAACTTTTGGTACAAAAGGTTTAATTTTTTTACATAAAACCAAATTTTGTTTACCCTTTTTCAAAATCTATTTGTTTCAGGTGAGAACAGGTATGCCGGTTGTGTTGTAATCAAAAATAGTCTTTATTACCGCTTCTGTTGACGTTGAATTGGTATCAATATTTGAATATCGGTAAAACATATTTCTGCCTACAGTTGCCCTCGAGGCCTTTGACCACGATACGTGTTTGACATTCCAACACAACTATAACCGAAATCATGTTTTAATGCTGCTTCTATAAAGGTGATAATTCCATACACATAAATTCGTTCTTTCAAAACGGGCGAGTTTGAAATTCCAATCTTACTACTTAGGAAATTGACCCGTATTCAATGATGTAATAGGGAGGTTTTTAGATTTCTCCATTGAGTGCAGTACAGCAATGCTTTAAGGCACTTAAATTATTCTGTCTGTACCTAAAGCCATTTTAATTTCAAATGATAGTGCAATCGTTTTCATACTGCCAAGTTAGTGAAGAAATTCTTAGCTTTGATTTTTCAATGGAATTTATAACATGTGACACAAGAGGTTTTAGATTCCAATTTATGTCTTCACTTAAGCAAATTAGACATCATGCTAAGTTCCAATTTATATTTTTGTAATTGTTGATTGCATGAAAAAGTTGATTACGTAAAAAGAACAATAGTTATAAAAAAAGATACATTAACTAACATAGAAAGTTGCAAACCAAATCCAAACTACATTTTTACTAGTATTGATATATTTATGGAAACACAACGTATCATTGTATGGAATAAAAATATTAATTTTTGCATTTATTTATTTAACACTTTTATTGCAAATACAATCTGGCGGGCTTATTGCCAGGCGGCAATCTCTTCCAACCAACCAGATATAAATAAATGAAGCAAGTTACGTGGTCGCATAAATCATTCAAATGATTATCCATCCCCACTAAATCCATAAACACATACGAGAGCGTATTACCCACGAACCCAACAAAGACGGACAATCACCCGAACATTCTTTATCATATGAAATGAGATATCATTAATCAAAAGGAAAGGAAGGGATGGTGGAGAGGAAAGGAAAAGAAAAATCAGGAATGAAACACGTTATTTTACTGACTAGAAATTAGGAGTCTTTTCAGTAGCTTCTCAAAGCATGCCAAGGACGGAGTGAGTCTCATATTGGTTTTTAACTGATTCCAGAGTCTCACTGCATGGACAGTAAAAGACGGCGTAAAAAAAGGAGCGTTGAACTGGAAAGGCCAATAGAGGGGTTGTACCTAAGCAAAAACATTAAGGGGTTGTACCTTCACGCATTGATATTTTCAGTTAATTATCAAAATGTGGTTTCAACGCGTCATTTAAAGTAAATTACAGGTGATTAATTAAAATATATCCTAACTGAAGTTTTTTTTTATTTGCCGTCCGGTCTTTCTAGTTCCTAGGTTTTCATGTCAGCACAGTTTTTTTTATATAAATAACCTGTATTTGAATTACTGTTGATAGAGAAAGCAAAACCTTTTTAGATAATTAATTTTTGAGGCAACTTATCGATACCAAAGACCAAACATTTTGAATTTTTCTACGCTATCATCCTGTATTAACTCTAAAAGCAGTTTATTTCATGCTATCAGACTAGTCACATATTTATTATAAATGTTTCGTTGAAGTATTTAATAAATATTTAAAACAAGTCATAATTAATCTCAAAATATTTCAACACCTTTACTTTTATACAATTTTCATCCTTATCTCTATATACTCGAGATGTATCTTTTGTTTTAAAATTTGTTACATTACTCTAATAATATATTAATATACTACATTTAAGATACTGCCATTAATACCGATAATAATTTTGAAACAAGAATTAGTTGGCTGTAAGATATTGATTTAAAGCAACAAATCTACAAGCTGTATTTTTACGAAAGTGTTATAATAAATCAGTGAAAATAGATTTGAAACATATGGTACAAATTCAAGTTATCTGTAATATTTGTGATGTGCTTTATCGGTTTTTCAGTTTTACTTACACCCGGCTTATTGTGTTATTTTAGTAAATAGTAGAAGTTTTAATTTTTATTATGTGTAATATAAATCCACCAGTTGTATTTTAACGAAAGTGTTAAAAATACTATTTGATATATACAAATTCAAGTTGTCTGTAATATTTTTAATGTGTTTTATCGGTTTTTCAGTTTTACTTACACGTGGCTGACTGTGTTTTTTAAAACACTTCATTACAGGTACTAAAAGCTGAAGTTTTTTTTGAACATGGTGATACGTCACTATTAAGTCAGCAGTGAAGATATCGAGGGAAAAATGTTGAAATTACCAATTCGTTACCACTAAGCCCAAGTATAAAATATGCCAATTAATTTATTCATACACTACACTCTTTTTAAAACCGAATGTGTAACTATCACGCTTTCACCTTATCATCAGGGGAGCACAAATAAGACCTTGTTTGTTTTGTACTCCCCTGATGATGAAAGGAAAGCCTTGAAACCGGTAGTGTTATACCGTTACAAAAAGTTGAATTAACAGTGTTTGATAAAACAAATTAAAATTTATCTTTGTCCTTTGTTCTCACTTGGTAAATTTTCTACAGTTTTCTTGTAAAATATTGTATGCTTTTCTAAAAAAAAACGAATGCGGGGATATACTCAATATAATGGCCGCAGCCACTACCTACTTTTCCTTACCCTCAACGTATATATAATTATTTTGTAATATTTTATCAATTAAATTAATTTTACATTTACATCAATTTACGATTTAGAAGGATATTGGTAAAATGGCACGTGGTTCAGCCACCTTGCGCTCCAAGCTCTTGGTGGAATGCGCTTTCGACGGCGCGCCACACAGCCTTCCTTGTGCCCCGCCCTCCTCCTCACATGATATACCGCTCCACCAAAACAGAATAGTCTTATAAAAAGGGTCTTCCTACAGGCCTAGCGATAGACATGACGTTAGGACTTATATACGGGGAAGTCCATATTTTGATGTAAATAGTACGAGACTTTTAGATGAGAATTTATCTTTTCAAACACATCCTTAAGATATCCTGGACAGATCGAGTTACAAATGTGGAAGTGCTTGCTTGTATGTGTAGGAAAAACCACTTAAACCTAAAGGTTTTAAATTATAGTATCTCGGTCACATAATGAATGACAAAAGATATTTATTCATGCATTGACCAAGATGTAATTTATTCATGCATTTATTCCTAATACCTTTATACCGCTCCGCCTTCTATCAAACATTGACACTATACAACGACGTAATTTATTCATGCATTCATTTATAATACCTTCATACCGCCCCGCCTTCTATCAAACATTGACACTATACAACGACGTAATTTATTCATGCATTAATTTATAATACCTTCATACCGCCCCGCCTTCTATCAAACATTGACACTATACAACGACGTAATTTATTCATGCATTCATTTATAATACCTTCATACCGCTCCGCCTTCTATCAAACATTGACACTATACAACGACGTAATTTATTCATGCATTCATTTATAATACCTTCATACCGCTCCGCCTTCTATCAAACATTGACACTATACAACGACGTAATTTATTCATGCATTCATTTATAATACCTTCATACCGCCCCGCCTTCTATCAAACATTGACACTATACAACGACGTAATTTATTCATGCATTAATTTATAATACCTTCATACCGCCCCGCCTTCTATCAAACATTGACACTATACAACGACGTAATTTATTCATGCATTCATTTATAATACCTTCATACCGCTCCGCCTTCTATCAAACATTGACACTATACAACGACGTAATTTATTCATGCATTCATTTATAATACCTTCATACCGCCCCGCCTTCTATCAAACATTGACACTATACAACGACGTAATTTATTCATGCATTAATTTATAATACCTTCATACCGCCCCGCCTTCTATCAAACATTGACACTATACAACGACGTAATTTATTCATGCATTCATTTATAATACCTTCATACCGCTCCGCCTTCTATCAAACATTGACACTATACAACGACGTAATTTATTCATGCATTCATTTATAATACCTTCATACCGCCCCGCCTTCTATCAAACATTGACACTATACAACGACGTAATTTATTCATGCATTAATTTATAATACCTTCATACCGCCCCGCCTTCTATCAAACATTGACACTATACAACGACGTAATTTATTCATGCATTCATTTATAATACCTTCATACCGCTCCGCCTTCTATCAAACATTGACACTATACAACGACGTAATTTATTCATGCATTAATTTATAATACCTTCATACCGCCCCGCCTTCTATCAAACATTGACACTATACAACGACGTAATTTATTCATGCATTCATTTATAATACCTTCATACCGCTCCGCCTTCTATCAAACATTGACACTATACAACGACGTAATTTATTCATGCATTCATTTATAATACCTTCATACCGCCCCGCCTTCTATCAAACATTGACACTATACAACGACGTAATTTATTCATGCATTAATTTATAATACCTTCATACCGCCCCGCCTTCTATCAAACATTGACACTATACAACGACGTAATTTATTCATGCATTCATTTATAATACCTTCATACCGCTCCGCCTTCTATCAAACATTGACACTATACAACGACGTAATTTATTCATGCATTCATTTATAATACCTTCATACCGCCCCGCCTTCTATCAAACATTGACACTATACAACGACGTAATTTATTCATGCATTAATTTATAATACCTTCATACCGCCCCGCCTTCTATCAAACATTGACACTATACAACGACGTAATTTATTCATGCATTCATTTATAATACCTTCATACCGCTCCGCCTTCTATCAAACATTGACACTATACAACGACGTAATTTATTCATGCATTCATTTATAATACCTTCATACCGCCCCGCCTTCTATCAAACATTGACACTATACAACGACGTAATTTATTCATGCATTAATTTATAATACCTTCATACCGCTCCGCCTTCTATCAAAAATTGACACTATACAACGACGTAATAAATATTCATGCATTCATTTCTAATACCTCCATACCGCTCCGTTTTCTATCAAACATTGACACTATAACATACAAAGACGTAATTTATTCATGCATTCATTTATAATACCTTCATACCGGTCCGCCTTCTATCAAACATTGACACTATACAACGACGTAATTTATTCATACATTCATTTACGAGTATAATACCTTCATACCTCATTTATAATACATTCATTTATAATACCTTGACTCTATACGAAGACGTATTTTAACCATAAAATACTAATTTAGAGTTCTTGATATTTTTACGTATACATAATTGATGCATGTTTTTCAATATTTTAATGAAACCATAAAATTTTGTTGTATGATTGGGTAATTTTATTTTGAGTCATAAATACGGCCATTTTATGTGACTATGTAAACATGTTGTATTATGTAACATAGCATATGTTATATGCGCGTACGCGTTCATGTAGGTTCTTGGTTAATCATTGTAATTTCCAACCTCGTATTATTGTATTGTATTACATTTTCATTGCAAACAGTACAATTTGGCGGGCTTATTGCCACGTGGCAACCAAAAAAATATTAACGAGGCATTAGGTGAAAACCAGACTGGAATATTTAAAAAAAAACTGAGTTCCAACGGGATTTGAACCCGCAATCTCTGACCTGGGAGACGGGTGTCTCATCAAACCAGGTCACTGAGGTCATCCGTGTGCCCGACCTTCTTATTGGTTTTCTACTGAACATAGGCCTCTTTAAGATGAGTGATGACAAACAAGAGGGTCTGCTTCTAACGTTAGCTTATGCGTTAGGAATAATATCAGTCACAATTCTTCTCATACTGCTAGGCGATGCTGAGAATATATCCACAGTGTCATTCAGTTGGTTCAATATCTCTATACCACGCGTGCCTGAGTGTTTAGCCATGATATTCGTCCTGCAAGTTGGTATGTAAAAAAGAGGGTGATTCCTTGCACGGCTATATTTATTAGGTACATATATGTTAAACTTAGTGCTTCTCGAATCGCAGGACAGTTAAAGCAACCTTGAAAAACCTTTAGTAGAAATATCGCAATGGATTACCATAGATATCTGAGGATTTTTTTTGTATTTGTTCTATATTGTTTTTACATTTGACCTGACGAGGAGCCCAAACTGTATATCCATATTCTAATTTGGTTCTAATTACATATATAAGTTTCTCACGATATCGGTACTGTTAAATTCTCTTACTATTCTCATTATAAAACCGAGTAGTTTGTAACAAAACCTTCTTATTATTCTTCTTAATCTTTCTGTAGACTCTCAAGAGTCTATTACTGCAGGATTGTCCTGTGACGCTGAGCTCCAGCTATCTCTCCATCGTTTTGGGGGTCTCCGTGGCGGACGCCGTCCATCCAGCACCCCATGCAGAGCTATATATGGAATTCTTGTGGAATTCATTCTCTGTACATGTTGGTACCAGTATCGTCGACGTTGTCGTCCCCATCTGACCACATCTTGGACCTCACAGACCTCTCGGATTGTGGTGTTCCTTACACGATCACGCAAAGTCTTCCCAGCAATAACGTGCAAAGTTCTCATCTCCATTGTCCTTAGCATACGTTTTGTCCTGACAGTGTCCGTCCTCGCTTCGATGCCATATGTGAGAATAGGTCTCACACAGGTAAATGCGTACCTTGCTATCCATTCTCATATCTTTATTCCTCCATATGACATCTCTCAGGCAGCCCGCCACAATTACAGCTTTATCTACCTCAGGCCTTACTTCTCTGGGGAGGTCATGAGAGCTGAGCAGTTCACTGCCAAGATATCTGAACTGGGTTGCTTGTTCAATTGGCTCGTCACGTACTGAAATTATGCACTCTAGTGGGTCTTTGGAGAACGTCATACACTTGGTTTTTGCTACGGAGATAATCATATTGTACTTTAAGCAGGATTCATGTAACAAAACCGAGTAGTTTAATATATGTAACATACTCGTATGACGAAAAACAATGACAGGTTTTAGATTTCTGATGTGTGTTCACCGAGGGGTCACTGTGAGTCTGTAGTCTGTATAAATATCCTCACCTCATAAAAACATCCATGTGCAGATGGTTAAACTACCGGGTATCGTCTTAGACTTAAATTTAATGGACTGTATATGCTTGTTCTTCTTTCACATAACATCCATGTTTTGCCATAGTAAACGCAGTAAACATAGAATATTACCTATTGTCTCCATGTGCAGTGGTTATGGTAAAAGTCCACCGAGTCATACTCTAGTAGCCCGGCTGGCAGAGACATAACGGTTCTCTACATTTACGCTCTTGTCATAACTATTCTTTTACATCAAGTGCAAACTTGCTGAACACGTACTGGTCAGGGGGACGTACCTAATATATTTAAGTATCATGGGCTGGCAATATTAGGCGTCCATATTCAATTAAATTAAAAAACAGATGCGTGAGACTCGCGCAGTAAAAGTGAAACTTTTTAGCTCCTAGGAAAAGTTGATTTTATGCATTGCTTTTTTCCATTTGTTAACGATTTTAATTTTTTTAGTATTAGGAAATGGTTATGTGGAATTTAATTCAAGAAAATCTCTCTTAATTAAATAAAAAAATATCGTTATTTTTATTTTTAATAATGAATAATAATAATTTTAATAATAAATAATTATTTTAATAACAATATAACACAATTAATAATACTCAATTAACATTTTTTTATATTAAATAAATTAATATTTTTGTGTAATTATTGATTATTAAATTAATTATTATTTTATAATTATTTATTAATTTTTATATTATTTTGTTTATATAATTAATAATATATTAATAATAATATTATATTATTATTTAATTAAATATATTTTTAAAATTATTTATTTATTATTATATTATTTTGTTTATATACTTAATAATATTATATTATTATTTAATCATATTTTTAAGTTATTATTCATTAGTACATTAATTATTTTTAAATAATTATTTCTTTATTATTATATTATTTTTATTATGGTAATAATATAATTTTATTATATTATTAATTCATTATATTACAATATAATTAATTTTAGTATAATAATAATGTAATTATTAATATAATATAAACATACACATAGTATTATAATTATATATTAAATATAAATTATATATTAAATAAAATTAATAATTATTAAATATATTTATATAAAAATAATATATAGCAAAACATATTATAGTTTTAATAATAAGTAATAATTTTAATTATATTATATTACACTTAATAATATTAAAATAATATTAATAATAAATAATTACTAATATTAAAATAATTAATAATAATTTATTAATAAATAAAATATATAACAATAATAAATAATAATTTAATAATAATAATATAATACACCGTTTCACTTTTCGTGACGTTCAGGCCAATTTGCCCTACCGCGCCTATAGAAGTTTCACTTCAAAAAATCTTCTTTTATTTTTAGAAGAAAAAACACCGATTTTATTATTACATTATTATTTATAATACTTTGTTCTACAATATATTTGATTAAATTGTTTTATTTAATTTTAAACAAAATTTAGTACAAAATAAATGTGTACAATAAAATATAATATCAAAAATAATGTTAATTAAATCACGAAACTAAAAAAATCCTTTATCTATAAACTTAGTAAAAATAGCGTTTAGATCAATATATTAAAATATTTGTATATCTGATTCTATCGCTAAAGTGCTTAAACTGTTAAAGTTGCAATGCCCTAATGAAGAATGGTGAAAAGGACCTTTTTCGTTTTGATTTATTTATTTATGTAGTTATTTCATATATATTCAATATTCGAAGTATGGTTTTATTTTATGAACATACTCGTATATAACGTAAGTATTTCGACACTGAATAAATTATGCTGACTATGATACATGAAACGCTTTATTTATTTATTTTCCATAGTAATTCAGTGAATTTTGTATTGTGGCATTTTTATCAATTTGGTTATTTTTTTTTGGTTGTATTACATGTGATATTTTTTATTCTCCTTTTGTTATTTAATATATTAAGTTGATATATTAATTAAAAAGTCTATCCTATCGTATAGCTTTTGGCTGAGCATCGTAACTCTCATGATAGTCTCTGACGACTTCTTTTCACCTGACATGTCCCTGCACTGCGTGACTCGAAGGGTAGTTGTTAAGGGTAGTCCAGTTGCATATCTCCCTTGGTCACTCCCCTCAATGGGATTCTTACTCTTGTGCGTCGTTCTTCCACGCCTTTAGTAACCACTAACCTCTCCAAACTATCTCCTTGGCCACGAGCAATGTGCCCAAAGAATCGGATGACTTGTTTAAGGCGTATTGTCGACAATAAAAAACATAAAACTATACATTTAACGTATGTATTATATATGTACTCTCATAAAACATTTAATATATAAATTAAACTTAATTAAATAGTCGATTTATTTACAATGTAATAAAATTACTTTAGCGGATGTCCTTGAAGGACGTGCTGATGATTTTGATTGTTTGGTATTTAAATAAAATACGTCGATTAGCAATGCGGAAAGTGAGAGTGAATAATCAATGAATAGTAAACAGTGATTAATGATGCTTTATTTATCGGTAAGTAGGTATGTATACATTTCAGAACGAGCGCGGGAGTGCGCCCGCAATATATTTATATCTCGCTTCTGTGTGTGCAGAGATGGTCGATTGCAGTATTGCAGACATTACAAACAATACTGTGGGTAACAATTTGTTTGCGGGAACGGCGAGACAGCGTGATGCGTTCTCTTTCTACTGTGGAATGTATCGTAAATAGTATTTGCGGGTAAACAATTTCAATGTTTTGGTATGCGGCCTTTGGACATATCCAAAGGTCGTCTCGTCGGTCGTTGACCGTGTATGTTGACAATATTTCAGCGACGATAGTAGTTCCTACATTACAAAATACAATTTAATCAATAAAAATTAAATATATAAAAAATATAACACCTTTGGGAGGAGATGGTGGCAGGTGCAATCTGGCGCGTGGCGCCCTTCAACTGTAACTCTTTAGTATTAGTCCAATGCTTCAGATAGTCCTGGTAGAAGAAGAATAAGCATAACTAGATGCAAGGCATACAAAACGCGGTATGTAATATTTGATGACATAAACTTCAATCTATTCTTATGGTACTTTTCAAAATTTCGAATGTTAATAAAACATCACAAATCACATAAGAACACGTAAGCTGGCGTAGATGGACACGTTCTATGAGATCCTGAAGACAGAATCCTCAAAATTGTATTCGATACAAAGCAATATGAGAAAAGGACACTGGGTACACGAAATCACTTACATTACCGTGAATAAAGATGGTTTTCGGTGCCGTATTCACGAACTGAGCTTTTAAAGGCGCCCCGCCCCGCCCCACTCGCAAACGGAATGCTTTTGAATGAAATAAATTGACCATTGAGCTCCATAATAGAGTTGTGTTGTAGTTATTGTTATGTTTATATTACAGTTTCGCTGCAGATCGTACAATGATCGTACAATGTCGTCTCCACCATCCCTTCCTTTCCTTTTGATTGATGATATCTCACTTTATATGAAAAATAATGTTTGGGTGATTGTCCGTCTTTGTGGGGTTCGTGGACATATGCTCACGTATGTGTTTATGGATTTCGTGGGGATGGATATTCATTTGAATGATTTATGCGACCACGTAATTTGCTTCATTTACTTTTGTCTGGTTGGCTGGAAGAGATTGCCACCTGGCAATAATCCCGCCAGATTGTATTGCAATAAATGTGTCAAATAAATAAATGTTGCAAGTTTATTGCTTTATACAATAGAAGTATCTTTCAACCTATAAGAAAGATGCAAAAGAGAACTCGAGGAAAAACAAAAATAGAACCTCTAACAAACGAATAACAACGGGAATCGATTAGAAGACAACAATCTTACCAACTAATTAGGTTGTTATAAACCTAACCTAATCTAACCTAACATAACCTAACCTAACCTAACCTTACCTAACCTAGTCCAGGATGGACCCTTTGCAACGATATAACATACACAGACGGAAGTCTGATGGACGTGTACTATATGAAGTCAGCCATGATTCCTCTACAGCTTTGATCACCTCACCATACTGATACATTTATGAGTGTTTATATATCCGCTGCTATATAGATGTTTGTTTAAATGCGCATGAGTGTAAATACATTACTCAATACATTATTTTTCAATTTGATTTGCTAGTTAATACCCACCGTGACACGGTTCCGACCAATAATGTGGGCTTAATTAATTTGCAATACAAAAATATTATAAAGAAAGGAGGACCTAATTTAAAGTTTCTCAGACAGATTTATGTATTATAGATTTTTGCAATCTGCATCATCATCATCTCTCCACCACATAATATCTCTGGAACTCCCGCTGGAACTCAGATTTTTTTTAAAACGATTCCAGTCTGGTTTTCACTTAAGACCTCTTAAACATATTTCTGGTTGGTTGGAAGAGATTGCCTCTTGCCAATAAGTCCGCCAGGTGGTACTAAAGAAAACAACGAAAGTATAATATATGCTTATTTGGCTCCCATTACATACAATGGCGTGCCGACTTCAATAAAGGTAAAGGTAGGAAAACCATTTAGACAGTCAATCGGAACGTGGTTGTTATTGCGACAGGATTTTGAGTACTTGGGCTTTCAGGATGAATGACGAGTGGAAGGGATTTATGTAAGCTCGTGAGTGTGGGTTTCTTCTTGTTGTTTTAATTTTGGTTGTTTTTGTATTTGTGTTTCTGTGTATTTTTTTTTTTGTTTTAATTTTGTTCTGATTTTAATTTTTATTCTTATGATTGTGTGCGGTACACTATAGTGTGGGATGAATATTTTTGGTCTTTCTGGAGTGATGATGTGTGAGGAGTTGAATTTCGCATGATGTTTCCAGTTGTAGTTGAGTGTCACTGTTTGTCAGGTTGATGAGAGCGTGCAACGGAGTTTTGTTTTTGTGTAATCAAAAATCGGAAAGAAGTATCGATTTATTTTTCTCATGCTAAATATCCTCAGTGAGATACAGGCAAAAGCCTAGTTTACTGGGGATACGACAAATGAAAGGCAACAAACCCAGATCCATTAAAATTGTATGTCCAAATCAAATTATCTGTTGTTTTTCTCAAATTGTGTATATTTCTTGTCATGTGTAATAATAAATAAATAAATAATACAATACAATATACGAGTATATCGGAGTTAGCAGAGAAAAAGTAGGAGTATTTCCACTTAATTATATTTTAACATACGTCTATCGCATCTGTCACGTCACATTAGATCTAAGTCAAGATGGTGATCGTGACCAAGAATCACTTATTCTACAAATGCTCCAGAGATGTTAAAGACCGCTTGATTTGCAGAGAAACTGTGAAGACAATTACGAGCATGAAAAAAAAAGGGGAAAAGATTGTAAATGTTTACGGTTGATTGGATTAGTTGCGTATTACCGTTTTCAACTAAAAAATTAAATGAAGCCATTAAAATAAGTCTACGCAGTATATTCAGTTTCAATTCTCTTTTTATTTTCACTTAAATGTTGGTAATTTCACGGCAGATAGACATCGCTATATACAGAGACCATGTTGCTTCATCATAACAGTTTACAATAACATAAACATTTATCTTCTCGCATGGTTTATATTTTTCATACACCAGTAGTCTGGGATTGGAAAGTCTTACAGCATCACTTTCAGTCTTTGGAATTATTTTCAGTGCGAAATCTACAGTGGTTTTTCTTCAGAGATATTTTGGTCCTAATCGTGTATGCTATACGAGGCATATCCAGAAAGTAAGTGTACTGAATTTTTGTAGGTTACAATTTTTTTTATTTAAACAAAAAAATTACGTGGTTACCGTAGTACATATATAAGCTATTTTTCGACATAGTCGCCATTCCTCTCAATGCAGGTGGTGGAGCGGGGTATCAACTTTTTGATGCCTTCCTCGAAATAGTTTCCCGCCAACCCCTCCGTCCACTTCTCCACCTCCTCCTTTACCTCCTCGACAGTTGAAAACCTTTTTCCACCCATATGCAGCTTCAGGGAGGTAAAGAGATAGTAATCTGAAGGTGCTAGGTCAGGGGAATGCGCGGGATGGTTCAGGACATCCCATTTAAATGAGGTGAGCAGTTCCTTCGTGGCGTTGGCCGTGTGTGATCTGGCATTGTCGTGCAGCAGGCAGACTCCCTTTGTCAGCATGCCTCTCCTCTTGTTCTGAATTGCCCTCCGCAATTTTTTTAGGGTCTCAATAACGGATGACGCCGCGTATTTCGAACGGCGGGAGATTGGATTGACATTTTTCACGAAACGTGTTGTCGCGTCGACACTTCTCAACGTACTGACCTCGAACCGGTCTCGTTGTGGAGGGGAAAGGTCAGGCTACACGGAAGTGTAGCCAACATGTCGAAAATAAAATCCATCCTGTCGTGAGAGCCTCAGTACACCTACTTTCTGGATACGCATAGTACTTTATAAATCTGAATAATATTTTCATAAAAATGTTTAAAGCTCACGCGACAACATCACTTGTTTTATTGCAGCCATCAAGCAACGAACTTTTTCTATAACTAGTCAATTGTTAGGTTGTACAGGATAGGTAATCAGTATGGACACTTTATAGATCCATTTAAACTATTCATAAACCTATGTAAAATAATTGTATAATAACATTGGAGTGATGAAGTGTGAGAAGTTTGATTTTGCGTGATGTATACATGTGTAATTAATTGAGTGTCACTGTTTGTCAGGTTGATGAGAACGTGCAACGGGGTTTCATTTTACATTTTCAAGTCATCAATAAACAAACTGTAAAAAATGCATACGAAAAATGTTTTTAGTTTTTTTTTATGAAGTCTGAAAAAACGCCCGAAATTCACGACTCGAGAGTAGATTATATTTGTTAAGTACTCGTATTTAAATGGGCCACTTAAACATATATGATATACTCGAATCTGCAAAGGTTATATTCCACAACAGCATTTTAGTACCAACTTTGATATATCGCCTGTTGAAAATCATAGTGGCGAAACTCCAAAAAAAATAATTTTCGAGTTGACTTTCAAATGGCACTAAAATGACTCCTTTTTTACGTGCGTAAGTGGCGAAAGTATATTTCAACTCCTTGAAGCGGCAAGGAGCTGAAATATACTTTTGCCATTTACGCACGTAAAAAAGGAGTCATTTTAGTGCCATTTGGAAGTCTTAACTCGAAAAAATTTTTTTTTGGAGTTTCGCCACTATAATTCTCAACAGGCGATATGGGAGTGAAAGGTAAACGTGGAACAAGATTGAAAAAATATGAATAAATGCGTAAGAGCTGTATGGATGAAGAGGCGAAATATGTATAGCGTGATAGTAAATGATGTAACTTTTTCCTCTGCCTACCCCTACAGGGATACGGGTGGGATGAAATGCATGTAGTAGTTAAAATATAACTCCGAGGGTAACGTCGTATAATTAAAAAAATAGCTTTAATTTTCAAGATCATTACTGTCCATGCGCATTTAACATTTCCTGCTGTTGTACCTTCTTCAAATATATTTATATTCGTCGTTATTCTATGTGCCCATGGCTATAATAAGCTTATCCATGGTGTTGTGACAAGTGAATGCTTCTCACGGCACGCAGTCATGGTGTGGCTGCACTCAGGTCACTTCCTCCTTCGTGCACTTTTCTTTTCCGGCCGAGAATGCTGTTGCATTCATATTCGTAATCGCTGCCTCATGCAACTGCACTTGTTACAGAGTTATTATATTTTATAATTCCTTCATTGACAGAATATGTCTTGCACTGTGAAACGTAAACATGGTATATTATTAAAAAGAGCAGAATAAATTATATGGAAATGTTAACATTTAAAATTATATATGAGGTGACAATATATGACATAATACAGAATGAAGAGATTAGGGATGAATTTAATCTTAAAACTGATGTAATGAGTTAGATAAAGAAGAGCACTTTAAGATAGTTGGGGCCCGCGGAACGAATGAACGAAGAAAGACTATCAAGGAAATGATCAATGCAAATATAACGCACCGGTACAACGACTGTAAAGTAGGTGGATGGCTGCCGCGCAATACTCGGAGATTTCGGTTTACTTCTTGCTTTTCTGGTGAAAAATAGCAGCGTGAAGAGATTCCTCTTTAGCAGGCAGAAGTTGATCGTAAGTAAAAACACAGTAGACGTTCCGGAAACTGAGAATATATTTTTGTTATTTTACGTTCCTTATGTGCAGTCTATCGCTGATCATAAGACCCTTTATTCGCCCGTGTATGCCGTCATGGCTTACTAGATACTATGTATATCGCGCGTTCCTTGCTTGCATAGGTCGATCCACTTTTTATAGTGACTATTGCGAAAGTCACGCATAAGGAATATTTCATTACAATAGGTACACAGTAATTACAAATAAATAATATATTTTCAGTGACGCATACGTCCGATACAGTGGTGGAAGACCAATGAAAGTATGCACAGATTAAGTGTATGATATTTTGAAAGAAAGAAATGTTTGAAAAGGTGTATGGATGTTGAAGTGGTGAATGATTTATGTCACGATAGGAACATTTAGCGTCCAATCCAATAGAAAGCCCACGTGATAGTACACACGTGTATGTACGTACTGTAAAAAATATCGTTCTACCCCAGTTACATTGAATAATAATTATATGCGAATGACATTTGGTGATCGTCTTTAATAGTCGGATGTTCATATATCTTCTTCCTCCTCCATGAGGATTTCCCCGTGACGTAGAAATAAGACGCTTATCTTCTACCCTGATATTTCTGATTCGATTCCCGATGGTTCTTCGAAAAAGGGGTCCCAGTCTGGTAAAATAGTTCATCTGGTAACCATAGTCACACGGAAGTATTGTCAACCATTACGATTCATTTAATCATATGGTAACTTCACAACATAACTGAATTGGTGATGGGGATATACTGAAAAGCGTGGACATTGTTATCAACCTTATTGATCTAACCTTCAGGTTAAGTATCACAGAAGTACTTAAAACTTATAGCAGCGAAACATCTGAATGCTGACAGTTTTTTGAACAATTTTTGAAATATCATTTTAGAGTTGAAACCTTTGTAAGTTATTTTGAGTTTTTTGGTCATGTTGGTTTTTGGCAGTTCTAAGTTTTTGCAACTTTTCGTTTTTTTGACCTAAGTCCACTATCTTTTCACCCTCAGATGGGGCCACTGGAGGACGACTCCCTTAGGCCTTGGCCACACAGGTAGGAACCTCGCTTGGTGTTGAGAGCTTTGTTGCGAGCTAGGCGACATATCCTAACGAACCAACGCACCTCATACTATCGCAATGGCCACACTGAACGCTTCTCGCCACTCTACATGACGAGTGAGTCTCCTAGCGAACAGACGTGTTGGTTAATTTTATTGTGTCCCAAGTGATTTTATTTGATGGCGGAAGTTTTAATAACAGCTGTGTATAAAAGGGAACCTTTGTGGAACCCATAGAGCAAATTATTAAAAAATGTACCTGTAATAAAATCACTTTGGAATGAAGGTACACGGGAAGTAAATAAAGATGGTAAGTTGTAATGAAATTGGTTAGTTTTGAGAGTGGCATTGTTTGTTGACTCAACCGCTCCCAAATGTCAAATGAATTTTTGCGAAGCACTTTGGTGTGGCCATGCATGAAATCACCTAGTCTATTAGTCACGTATCACCTAGCGAAGCACTTTATTGTAGCCTCGGCTTTAGGGCAGTGCCTTTTTCGTCACTAAGTGACGTTGCACTCATAAAAATAAAGAAGATTTCAATCTTCTATCATAGAGTGCGCCAAATAGTGACTTATGTTGTCTCCCTTAACATCGTGGGTAGTGGTAGGATTGAACTCAACTGAATTGACTTTGCGTGGGTTATTTATGCACCTCCTTATTAGACTATGGTACACACCTATTCGGGTATAATTTGACAAGTAAATTTTACGTAATTAAATATTGATTTATTAATTTGTTATGCTTTATTTTAATTGAAGTGGCATATCACATATATTGAAAAGCGTGGCCGAAAGACAACATTGAACCTTTAGATTTAGAACCACTGGAGTATGTATAGAACTCGTTCGTAATTACACTGGTTTAGCAATACTACCTACGTGAAGAGGCAACAATATTCACACAAGTCTAGCGCGTGTATGTATCGTAACCAAATGATAGTTTTTTGAGTGGAATAAATTTTTTTTGGTACCATCGGGAATCGAACGAGAAACCTTCGAGTAGAATTCAACTATTGTAGATCACGGAAGTCATCATTGTGTAACTGAAAAATATTGTCTACAGTAAAAATGTTTTTTTTTCCACGCACATACTCGTATTTTACTATAGTTTTCAAAACATATATTTAATTCTTACGAGTATCGTCATTTCTTTATTGTCGGCGGCTTTGGTCTAACGGTTAGCATTCAAGCTAAACAAGCGATCGCCTTAGGTTTGATTCCTGTCGGATTCCCTTGCAGTTAGATATTACTCTTAGATAATTTTAAATCAGAATTTAAGTTTATATATAGTTAAAAAACCTATGTACTGTATGAAATTTGAATTTTGGTAATTTTATTTACTGTGGTCAGCCTGACCCTCAAATTGTAGACTCCAGTATGTTTCCAATACAGTTGCTAGGTTATACGAGTATGGTAGTAATAAATATTGTCATATGAGTATAATAAACATATACGAGGGTCATCCAGAAACTAAGATTACAAGGGCTCCAAAGGCCGGAGGAATTTTTTCGTTTCAAAGTTCGTGCAACTGGCGTGTAGGGGGGATCTTAACGGTTAATTTATTTGATCCCGCGTGTTTGTCAGCTATTTTGTCCAGTCACAGTAAATTCTTCCGATGGAGAGGTCGTCGTGCGCTCCCGCCAACTCTCGTCCGTGCGAGACCCGCGCGGTCATCAGGTTTTTGACTTTGCAGAGCAATTCCGCCGCGAATATCCATCGGAAGCTCGTGGAAGTTTATGGTGGTGATGTGATGAGTCGACAACATGTCACGAAGTGGGATAAGTTGTTCAGATAATGCCGTACTGATACTCACGACGAGGCAAGGCAGTGATTTCTGACGAACTTGTGCAAAAAATTGAAGAACAAGTGCGAAATGACCGCCGTGTGATGCTTGACGACCTTCACGAAGAATTTCCTGACATTTCTCGAAGTCTCCTTGGTGATATTGTGTCGGAAAAACTTGGTTACAAGAAGTTGGGTGCGAGATGGGTGCCCAGAATGCTCACACGGAGCACCGTCAAAATCGCGTGACCTCCGCGCGTGAATTTTTGGATCGTTTTGCACAGGAGGGAAAAGCTTTTCTGGACTATATCGTGACGGGAGATGAGACGTAGGTGTGTCACTATACCCCGACAACTTTCCAACGATCAGGAGGTCGAGGAAGCTGTGAAGAAGTGGCTGAAAGAGCTGGCGGCGGAGGTCTATGACACTGGCATACAAAAGCTGGTGCCCCGACTACAGAAATGTCTCGATCTCGACGGCGATTACGTTGAAAAATAGTTTAATATATTTGTGAAGTATCCTGTGAATTTCAATTAAATACAAGCATTTTTCGATCCTACATAAATATTGTAACCTTACTTTCTAGATGACCCTCGTATGTTCGACCATATAACTTCATACCAGATGGCATTGAACTGGTTCAATGTTAAAAATAGACGCCAAATTCACATACTGTCTCTATTGTATAATATCCTTAACTGTCCCGCCACCCCTCTTATCTCGCTGAAAAATTTCAGCGTCTTTCCAATCATGGATTAGCTCTACGCTGAAACAGATATTGTTTATTGGCCTTTCCCGTTCACCGCTCCTTTTTTTTACGACGTCCTTTATTATTCCTGCAGTGAGACTCTGAAATCAGTTATAATCCAATATAAGACTCGCTCCGTCCTTGGCATGCTTTAAGAAGCTACTGAAAAAACTCCTAATTTCTAATCAGTAAAATAACATGTTTCATTCCCGAATTTTCTTTTCCTTTCCTCTCCCCCATCCCTTCCTTTTCTTTTGATTGATCTCACTTTATATAAAAAAGAATGTTCGGGTGATTGTCCGTCTTTGTGGGGTTCGTGGGCATATGCTCAGGTATGTGTTTATGGATTTCGTGGGGATGGATAGTCATTTGAATGATTTATGCAACCATGTACTTGCTTCATTTACTTTTATCTGGTTGGTTGGAAGAGATTGCCGCCTGGCAATAATCCCGCAAGATTGTATTCGCAATAAAAGTGTTAAATAAATAAATTTTATATGTCTGCTTCTAAAAAGTCCACATTGACTTAAGTTTTGCTTCAATACAAAGAGACACAGCTTCGATTTGAAACTTTGTTTCTTTGTATTGAAGTCCATTAACGGGATGTCTCCATTGTATATTTTGGAGGATCTGAATAAATGTTGTAGATATGCGAACATTGAAGAGAATACATGGAACGAAGTGATAAGTAATGAGTGTGAATTTAAGACTAACGTGTTATTATTAAGTAAGATGAATAAGAGAACGTTGAGATGGTTTACATGTGGAACGAATGAATGAAGAAAGACTAAAAACACAGATATACAGTGTAGATGTAAGTGGAAGGCATACAACAGGAAGACCAATGAAAGTATGGTTACATTAAAATAAAAGGTGCATGGCCGCGCGGTAACGTGCTTGACTTCCGTGCGGAAGGTCGTCGGTGCGAACCCCGATCTGTGCTACTCTTCTCGAACGACACAGCCACTTTTACCGCCTAGTGTTCGAGGGTACCTATGACTTCGGTCATATATATTAAAAAAAATGATATTCTGAAAGAACGAAAAGTATAAACTCAGAGAAATCGTAGACGTGTGGGAAGGTGTATGGAAGTGGAAGAGACTAAGGATGTGTCGAGTTAGGAAAATATAGCGCTCTATCCTCTCTGTCTACCCCGACGACAGGGAAATGGCGTAATGGTATGTATACATTATACGAGTATGTCATTGTATAATAGTGGATTCGAGTCTCGAGCAGAAACGTCTTTGATAAGAGTTTGCTCTCTTAACTGCGCTTTATAAATTGTTATTTTATTATTATTATTATTACTGGATATTATTACTTCTGGATCTTATAAATTGTTTCTTTTATTATTATAACTGCTGGATATTATTACTACTGGATCTTATTATTATTACTACTGGATCTTATAAATTGTTCTTTCATTATTATTATTATTACTACTGGATATTATTACTACTGGATCTTATTATTATTACTACTGGATCTTATAAATTGTTCTTTCATTATTATTATTACTACTGGATCTTATAAATTGTTCTTTTATTATTATTATTACTACTGGATCTTTATATTATTACTACTGGATCTTATAAATTGTTCTTTTATTATTATTATTATTACTACTGGATATTATTACTTTTCTTATTATAATTACTACAGGATCTTATAAAAAAATATTTAACTGAGTTGAAAAAAGTCTCCTAAGAATTGAACAAAGGCGTTGATGGTTCTTTAACATGTTTATTCACCTGACAATAAGGCGATAAAAAATGCGACTCGATGTAGTCACAGCCAATAAATCACGGTAGTCATTTCCCACTTAGTGTATACATGCACACGTCTTCCTGTCATCCATCAATGAGAATGGTCTGGGCGTGCGCACTACGATGTGACTGCGGCGGCAACGCAGAGCTGTGGGAAGATGAGTTGGCCAAGTGATAACCATTTCGAGAAGACAGTGAAATACTTCGGTTCATTGCTCGGGTGACACACTGTCATTTTATATATTTATTTACATTGTTCTTTTATCGATCATTAAAATTAGTTTCAATGTTAACATTCTAATTTTGATTGCGTATGAATATAAAAGAGACGATGGTCCTGGCTGGGACATGTTCTGAGAATGCCCAATAATAGTTGGCCGAGAAGAGCGCTGTTTTTCTGTCCATTGAGGTCCCGACGGCCTGGAAGACCCTCTCTCACGGTGTACCGTTCCTATGACAAGGAAGTCAGAGCGTTAGGAATGTCGTGGAGGGAGATTATTATTGATAGGGAGGGAGATTAACATAAGTTGTGTCCGGTTTTTTCCAAATTTAAAAATGAGCGCCAAAAGTAAAACAAAATGGTAAAGGTTATATATACGTCATTCGAAAGAAAATTTTCTGTTCTACAAGATATTGTGTTTGCTTTTACGTTACATATATTATTTTATTTGATTACAAGCCTTCAAAATAGAATATCAAGTAGACGAAAGTGAGCATTTTCGACACCTCCTTCTGTTCGCGTTCAATCGAAGAAATTAAGCTGCCAAAGTTGTTCGCGATATTTGCGAAGTGTACGGTGAAGATGCTATGAATGAAAGGACAGCTCGTCGATGGTTTTTGCGTTTCAAAGACGGTAATTTCGACCTGAAAGACATGGAGTGTTCCGGACGACCAGTGGACTTCGACGAAGACCGCTTAAACTTTACGTATAAAAATTTTACGCGGTTGCATATAAATAAATAAGGCTGTCAATTTTCGTCGGGACTTGTGGCGTCATAAGCTAAACAACTTGCAAATGAGTGAAGACGGAATAAAGACTTCAAAAATTAATGCATGGATAAAATGGACGGTTTAAGAGAGATGAAGAAAGAAGCTTTAAATGGTTTGTACATGTAAGTAAGTTAGTATACGAGTTAGAAGTGGAATGAATGATTTTGATGGATATTTGAAATTTAAATATTCATGTGAATTTTACAAAATTAATATTCATACGTACAATAAGAAAAATAATTTAGAGTGTCAATGTATGAAAATGGACGGAAGCAAGACATCAGAAATAAATATATTAATAAAATGGGCGTTTTAAGTAAGTTGAAAAAAGGAGCTTTAAGATAATTTGGACATGTGAGTGAGTATACAAGTCAGAAATGCAAGGTGCGTGTAGAAGAGGTAGACCGAGGAAAATATAGTTAGATCAAGTGGACTAGTTTTTTTTAAATAAGGTAAGTATGAATAGTTGAAGATTGATGCATGAATGTGGATGAGGTGAAAATTGTTTGTTTGGACAGAAAAGTTAGAAGATATGTTCTCTCTACCGATGACAATCGCTATACCGTTATAATAAATGTGTATTAAATTTTTTTGGTTTTTATTTTAAATGAAAAAAAAAAACAACCCCATAATTAACATTAAACTTGCCACGAGAGTTCCTGCTCAAGAGAGTGACGTGTGGACACCCGAGGCACGGCCACCTGGCAGTGTAGGTCAGCAGGTCAGCTGATGAAATCGCCGCAGGAAGTATGTGGCTACATTACAGAGGCTATACATAGCAAACACACGCATGGACGTACTTGCTATGAGTTGTGCCCGTCGTCATCTCATTCACAACTTTTGGTCAAATGCTATTTTAGTATAACATATGATAGATCTCAAAGGTCTAATGTACTGCCATCCTTTCATAGATGTTGATAAGTCATACATAGTTCACAGTGGCTCAAATCCTAATCAATTCTGGCACTTCTTGGATCGAATGATGAAACGTTTGTCACCCATTTAATTTATTTTTGATTGTTTATATTTGAGATCCTGCTACACATATAATTCGCTTCTAACACTTTTGTACACCTCGTCATAAATACTCTCCTATTAGAAAATGCTCGCATTTTCTCGATTTCAGTATTTCATTAATTTGATCGTGAGTTAGAAACTCTAATATCAGAAATATGTAAAGTAGAAGATTTCGTGACATAAGATGGAAACTGTAGAAGGCATAACAGTTTTTTTAACTCTTCCTTCCCTGTGATGTGTAACTAGTACACATTGCTTCTAAACACTTTAATATCTCTATAAATATAATAAATACTGGGTTCAGATTTTAGTTATTCCTCCGTAATACATTTTAAAAATATTTTTTAAATTTCTTTTTCTCTTTTAACCTGGCGAGTTTATTGCCATGTAGCAATCTCTTCCAACCAATCAGAAAGAGGTTTTTATAGGCCCTGAGTGTTAACCAGACTGGAACTCTAAAAAAAAGATTGGGTTCTAGTGGGGATCGAACCCGCAACCTCCGGATCGACAAACAAGTGTCTTACCACCAGGTCACATTTACGCATTGAATGAAAAAAAAATATTAATAATAATTAGCACTTATCGGTCACATCAGAGATATTTTGTGAAAATCGGGAATAAATTCACCAATACAATCAAATGTGTGCCAGTATGTGACGTAGGTATATTCATTCTAAAAAAACCGCTATGGGTGAGGAAGCGACGCTATTCACGTCTCACTCTCACTCTACTTCGGTATTTGGGAACGCAAGAAATAGAATCTAAGTTGTGTTTCTTCCTTCGAGGTATAACATACACAGTGTTAGTCCATCTCAGTCGGTCTAGCACATTCATCTGAGGTGGTTTGTTGCCCGTTTTGTGAACGTCAGCCGATGTTTTTTCATGTTTTCAGCAATTAAATTTCAATTATTATCACTTTTGACTTCAAATTTTATTAATTTAAGCGATTATTATGAATATTCTTATTTTCAATCGCTCATTTTTACATGTGTATTGAATACACAGCACCTAAATACATAAAACCCTTTTTTGATTATACATAAAACCCTTTTTTGATTACCATCATGAATTAGACTCGAGAGACTTAGTTTGGAAGACAAGACATGCCACAGAGATCGTAACTCCACAATGCCGCAGAATCAGAAAGTGACTTGAACAAGTCTGCATCTTTGAAATGTTGGTGGAATGTTAAATATGCATAACGTCTATTTTCTCCAAGGTGAGCTGGCTTAGCTATGTCGTTGGAAAATTATCTAATAAATATTTTAAGTAACAACCACTCATGACCTAGTTGAAACATGAGAGGTTTAAGGATCGATGATTTCTAATTGTTAGCAGTATGTTTTATTATTTTGAAGTCCTAAAAAAATACTCGACCTGGATGAAGATGTTTTATGGCATTCCTGTTCCTGACAGAAGGGTTATGGCATTGTTTCTTAACATTTTTAGCCTTGGGACACCCCAAAAAATTATGACTTTGCGAAACCCTTCTGATTTTTTTTATGTCTTGTTGATGCACATGTACGTGTTCCCAAAAATGTAGTTAACCGGTAACTAGCTTAGTTATCTTTAATTTCTTAGTTTGATTATGATTAAATTATTTACGCTATCTACTAAATACTATAATTAATATAGCTATATAACATAATAGTTATGATATATCATACAAAGGTAAATGTTGGAGTAAACACTATAGAACCATTACTTGGAGTGTAATTTTTTAAAACAAATGTGCTCGATTTTCTCATAAAATTTTTATTTCCCTTTTGTGCAAGTAAGTTATTGTTATTATCATTACCCACCCTGGTACTATGGTATCAATATATTCAATATATCAATACCCAGTATGGTCTGGTGGCACATAAGATGGAGACCACCAGACAATGTCTGTGGATCTTCCTCGACAGCCATCCAGAGGAAGACCAAAGAACTCCTGGATGACTCAATGCTCCAAAATCCTGCAGAGAAACAGCCTAGATGCAAGCGACACCCAAAACCGAAGAATATACAACCTGAGAACGAGAAGAGCCGACCCCAATATCCTACCTAGGCAATGAGTTGGGACAGTGCCAGGAAGAAGATTACCCACGCTGATGTTTAATCGCAACTCCTCTAGAAGGTCTCAAAATCCCCATTTTCTTGTCAGGGTAGGCGGAAAGGGCAAACTACCATATCACGAGACACAGCTTTCCCTCTTCGACAACCATACACTTTCTCATACAACTCCTACGATTTGTCTGACTTTTTACGTTTCCTTCTTTCAAAATATCATTCGCTTTATCTAACCACACTTTCCTTGGTTGTCCTCTATCACACCTTCCCCTTACATTTGCACCATATATTTGTTTTGTTAATATTTCTTCATTCATTCGTTTTATGAGCCCATCTCAGAGTGATCCCTTTTATCTTAATCAACATTTCACGCACACCCCTAACCCCTTCATTTTATATTATGTTATGCATTGTCACCCCATGTCATGTTCGAGGCTCTAGCACATGTGTCAGGAAATTAAGTTAAAGTTGGTTGTCGCGTTGTGCTTATTGAAATATGTAAGACTTTTTGTTCCAAAATATATGAATCTTTCTACTAATTCATTCTACATGCCCAAACCCTCTTAGAATCAAAGGTATTGATTTTAACTGTTCTCTTACTGTGATTCATTTCGTTCCGGTGCTGTGTATTCAATACACATGTAAAAAATAGCGATTTTAAATCAGAAAAATAAGAATACTCATAGCCAATCGCTTAAATGAATTAAATTTGAAATCAAAAGTGATAATAATTGAAAAATAATTGCTGAAAACATGAAAAAAAAACATCGGCCGACGTTCACAAAATGGGCGAGACGACCACCTCGAACGAATGTCGGCTGGCTACTAAACGAGAGAAGCGACCGAACTGAGATTCTATTTTTTGCGTTCCCATATACCGAAGTAGAGTGAGAGTGAGACGTGAATAATTTCGCTTCCTCACCCATACGGATTTTTATAATGAATACACCTACATCACACACTGGCACACGTTTGATTGTATTGGTGAATTTATTCCCGATTTTCATAAAATATCTCTTGTATGGCCGATAAATGCTAATTATTATTACTTACAGTCTGAATCCAGTATTTATTATATTTATAGAGATATTAAAGTGTACTAGTTACACATCACAAGACAGGAAGGGTTAATAAATATATCCCCTTTATGTTTACATTCATCCCTAATATATTCATTCCGCATTCTGTCATCATTGTCACCCTATGTATTATTCTCAGTGAATGCGTTCCATACTATTATGTACATATTCTATATCATCATCTTATCGTTGTCAACCAGGGTCGATCCATTGCTGGAAGAAGGTCTCCCCAAGTTGATTCCAAATAGTTCGGTATTTTGCTCGTTGATGTGATGTGATGCTGCCATGTTTCCTGATTTCATCTATCCAGCGAATCTTCGGTCTTCTCCTGGGCTTCTTTATGCCTCTTGGGTACCATTGAATTATTTCGGATGTCCATCGAGATTCTGAAATTCTGGCTACGTGTCCTGCTCATTGCCACTTCATTTTCTTGCACACCTTTATAACGTCTTCTACCTTTGTTATATTGCGAATCCAGCTGTTTCGTTTACGGTCTCTTTTAGTATATCCCAACATGCATCTCTCCATGCCCTTTTGTGCGGTCTGGAGCTTTTGCGTGTTCTTTACTGTGAGCGTCCATGTCTCGCAGCCATATGTAAGTACTGGGAGAATACACTGGTTGTAAACCCTTCGCTTCAAGGATATTGGGAGATTACTTTTGAAGATGTTGTTCAAACGTCCAAATGAGCTCCACGCTAGTTTTGTCCTTCGTGCTATTTCCTCCGATATGCCACCTACAAAGGAAATACGTTGGCCCAAATACATATATGCCTGGACAAATTCCAGCGGCTTTCCTTTTACGTTTATTATAATATATATACTAATGTCATAATCGTATTTTTTTCTTCTTAAAATCAAGATTATTCTTGGTTATATCTTTATTCATTTATCCATATTATTTTAACTATAATACCTGCTTAATTTTGTATTTTTATTATTGTTTTGATATATAAACATTACCCAATCAACATTGTACCTGTTTAAAGATATTTAAGAAGAAAAAAATAGGTACTTGAATGAATGGAACGAAAAATGGGTGGGTCGGTGTTTAATAATGAAATTTACATTTTTCTGGCTTGATAAACGTGTATATAGCCGTTTTCGTGCTTACACATACAGGATAATTTTGCGCTTACACATACAAAGTCTTTTTTGCGCTTACAAATACAGGATAATTTTGCGCTTACACGTGCATAGTTTTTTTGCGCTTATAAATACAGAATAATTTGACGCTTACACATACAGGATAATTTTGCGCTTACACATACATAGTCTGTTTTGCGCTTACACATACAGGATAATTTTACGCTTATAACACATACATAGTCTTTTTTGCGCTTACACATACAGGATAATTTTACGCTTACACATACATAGTCTTTTTTGCGCTTACACATACAGGATGATTTTGCGCTTACACATACATAGTCTTTTTTGCGCTTACACATTCAGGATAATTTTACGCTTACACATACATAGTATTTTTTGCGCTTACACATACAGGATGATTTTGCGCTTACACATACATAG
This sequence comes from Odontocerum albicorne, assembly GCA_949825065.1. NCBI lineage: Eukaryota > Metazoa > Arthropoda > Insecta > Trichoptera > Odontoceridae > Odontocerum > Odontocerum albicorne. The sequence goes on from OX463858.1 coordinate 31,894,281, forward strand.
TCTTTTTTGCGCTTACACATACTGGATAATTTTGCGCACATTATAATTTTGCCCTTACACATATGGGATATTTTTGCGCTTACGCATACTGGATAATGTTGAGCTTACAAATACGTCATTTTGTGGTTACACATACAGGATTACAAATATATGATCATTTTACGCTTACACATATAGAATAATATTCCGCTAACTCAACAAGGATTATTTTGCTCTTAAATACAACGGATTTTTTTTCGCTTATATACAGAAAAAAAATCCTCACACACCTCAATAAAGAGGTATATATTAAAATCTGTAAATATATAAAAAAAAAAGGTAAAGTAAATCCGTACATCAATTTTCAAATGATTTTTTATTTATCTGCAATATTATCAGCAGCTGTCTACCTGCAAGACGGGACAAGTCCAGATGGCATTCGAACAGTGTGCGATGTTATTGTACTTCCTAGGAATGGTAGGGCAAGAGGTGTGTATGGGACAGGTATAGCAGGATGTGGATTGTGTTACATTACAGTCAGGTGATGATTCATTCACTATTCCCTTATTCAATTCACTATAAACCTGTTCCGGGAATACTCGTATCTGTATTGCAGGGTTGGCAACAATTATTACCTTCTATTTTATTATAATAATAAAATAACAATTAAAATAGCACTGTTTGGATACCAAACTACCATTATTATTGACAGATAATTTTTTTTAAAGTTTAATATATTTAAGATGAGTGCATGGCCATGCGGTAACTCTTTGAACTTTCGTGATGAAGGTCGTCATTTCGAGCCCTGCACTTTGCTACTTCCCTCTAATACCATTTTCCCACCTAGTATTCAGGGGTATAAGGATATCTAGTATTCAGGGGTATAAGGATATCTAGTATTCAGGGGTATAAGGATATCTAGTATTCAGGGGTATAAGGATATCTAGTATTCAGGGGTATAAGGATATCTAGTATTCAGGGGTATAAGGATATCTAGTATTCAGGGGTATAAGGATATCTAGTATTCAGGGGTACAAGGATATCTAGTATTCAGGGGTATAAGGATATCTAGTATTCAGGGGTACAAGGATATCTAGTATTCAGGGGTATAAGGATATCTAGTATTCAGGGGTATAAGGATATCTAGTATTCAGGGGTACAAGGATATCTAGTATTCAGGGGTACAAGGATATCTAGTATTCAGGGGTACAAGGATATCTAGTATTCAGGGGTATAAGGATATCTAGTATTCAGGGGTATAAGGATATCTAGTATTCAGGGGTACAAGGATATCTAGTATTCAGGGGTATAAGGATATCTAGTATTCAGGGGTATAAGGATATCTAGTATTCAGGGGTACAAGGATATCTAGTATTCAGGGGTATAAGGATATCTAGTATTCAGGGGTATAAGGATATCTAGTATTCAGGGGTATAAGGATATCTAGTATTCAGGGGTACAAGGATATCTAGTATTCAGGGGTACAAGGATATCTAGTATTCAGGGGTATAAGGATATCTAGTATTCAGGTGTATAAGGATATCTAGTATTCAGGGGTATAAGGATATCTACTCGTAGTATTCAGGGGTATAAGGATATCTAGTATTCAGGGGTATAAGGGTATCTAGTATTCAGGGGTATAAGGATATCTAGTATTCAGGGGTATAAGGATATCTAGTATTCAGGGGTATAAGGATATCTAGTATTCAGGGGTTTAAGGATATCTTGTATTCAGGGGTATAAGGATATCTAGTATTCAGGGGTATAAGGGTATCTAGTATTCAGGGGTATAAGGATATCTAGTATTCAGGGGTATAAGGATATCTAGTATTCAGGGGTATAAGGATATCTAGTATTCAGGGGTTTAAGGATATCTTGTATTCAGGGGTATAAGGATATCTAGTATTCAGGGGTATAAGGATATCTAGTATTCAGGGATATAAGGATACCTAGTATTCAGGGTATAAGGATATCTAGTATTCAGGGGTATAAGGAAACCTAGTATTCAAGGGTATAAGGATATCTATGATTTTGATCATATTTATTCTTTCGAAATGAGAAATAAAAACAGATGAGTGAGACTCTCACGCGGTAGAAATGAAACTCCTTAGCTCCTAGGAAAAGTTGATTTAGCGAAAACAAACTACAAAGAAACCTTTCAACATGTGATAATAACACATTCGGCTTTAGGTGTTGTGTATGTGTATAGTGTTCATATAAAACAGTTATTTTTTAATAAAACTTCACAAAAAGGGTTTTCTTCAAATGCTTCCATTGATTTTTTTAACGATTTATATTTTTTTAGGATTAGGAAATGGTTATGTGGAATTTAATTCAAGAAAATCTCTCTTAATTAAATAAAAAAATAAATATGTATTTTTAATAAAAAATAATAATTTAAATAATATTATAATATAATACACTTAATAATATTAATTATTATTAATAATAAATCATTACTAATATTAAAATGATAAAGAATAGTTTATTAATGAATAAAGTATTAAATAATAATAATTTAATAATATGATACAATGTTTCACTTTTCGTGACGTTCAGGTTAATTTGCCCTACCGCACCAATAGAAGTTTCACTTCAAAAAAATATGCCAGTATTCTCCGATTGTCTCCCTTCAGGTATGCTATCGGATCCAGCACAGTGGTGTGGGCGGTGAGTTTGCCGGTGCGCAATGGCACATTCATTTATAAAAAAAAACTTCACGACACAGCTTTTCTTTCCAACTAAATTGACGTTGCAATAGTAAGGCGATCCTCGACTTCGAGACTCAGCAACGACGACGATATAAATTGAGTATAAGGATATGAAGGAAATGGCTGCGGCTATAAGATAAGATACTTACTCCGTATCTACATATGTTTAGAAACATATTTGGTAAGAAAATCATAGAATACTTGTCAAAGATGTGAGATAATGAAATCACATTACTCCAGTATTTATAGCAGGTACAACAAATTTTTATGGCAGGTACAACTTGAAGATAAATTATATTTAGTGATATGGGTCCAAGGGGGGTTAGGGATGAATGCTAACTTAAGACATGTATTTAGTATGACCAAGAAAACCATTCTGATATTGTTAAGGCATGTAGTACGAATTAATTAAGAAAAAACCACGACACAAACATACAGTATAAATGTGAGAGGAAGGCGTGGCAGAGTAATACCCAGGAAAGTATGATTGGATCGAGTGAATAATATTTTGAAAGATTTTTTTTTTTTTAAATCACATAAATTGTAAGCCTTATTATGAGAAGGTGTGTAAGATGCAAAAGACGTGTATCGCGATAAGAAAATCTGACGCTCTGTTCTCTCTGCCAATCCCGACATTGTAATGGCTTGACGGTATTAATGCATGTAAGGTCGGACTATGAATATGGGACTTTGACTAGTTTTATATATATTTTTTCCTTTATTACTTTTCTATGTACAAGGTTAAACATGATTTATCTGGCGGATTTATTGCTGTAAAGGAATTTCTTCCAGCCTTTACAGAGATTTCTAAAAAAATCTAAATTTAAGTAAAAGCAAAACAAATACAGACTAAGTCAGTGATTTCCAAACTTTTTCGATTCTCGGTGCTCTGCGTGTATCCATATTTTTACACGGTCCCCTTAGTGTCAGTTAGCAGCGGATATTCATATTTTACTGATATCCAAAACCCAATTAGTTCCACGCTATCCATCAAAACATCGATGGTCCGATTCAAAACCAAATAAGTCCCATTCAGTAAAAATGTTGGAATATTCCGAGGCACCCCTTGTGTAATCAAGTCGCGGCTTACAAGCACGCCGCAAACGCAGACTTTGGGTACCACTGAACTAATCTCTATCAATGATGGTAGAATGTAAGGAACGGAATTCGTTCTATGATAAGAAAGAGAAATTAGGATGAAAGGATATTCTGACTGAATATTTTTTTAATCTTCTCTTAAACATATATAAAGATGGTGCACATCTGACAAATCTTAGAACTCGTTCCGCAGTGTCTTAACATATTTCATAAAATATTTCGCATTTTTATAATTCATAGATACGAGTATATCGCTCGTTTGTGATACTTAAGCACTAAACAGCGCTATATAAGTAATCTACTTATTTTTACTACAAGAAAAGTAAAATAAGAATATGTATTGTATATACCCTGATTTTCCCCAACCATAGTTCACGGTTGAATAGACCCTCCGCAAAGGACCTGGATCATGACGCGGCTCCTTTTACCGAAACGCAGCTATTTCGGTTCGTCAATGAATCACCTGTCTTGTACAACAGATGGTGATATTCTACCCTTAAAAGCAAGCCTTCATTGCCCCTGATCAATGTCTTACTGGCTACCTAATATATAGAAAATGGTTCTTCTTTTTGGTATTGAATTACAAAATTAGGGATGAAAAAACTATCTGCAAAAAAAGTCCAACTTACATTTGAAATATTTTCAGAAATTCAAAGAAATATAAAACGATATGTTTGTGCTTGATTGAACTAAAATAATATGATGGAAAATAATATGACATATTGAACATATTCCACTAAGGTGCAAAAGTTTTCCGCTCGAACAAGTTACCATAGACCGTGTTAAGACAGATGGCACATTCGCCGCATGGTTAACCCTTCCTTCCCTGTGACGTGTAACTAGTACACATTGCTTCTAAAAACTTAAATATCTCTATAAATATAATAAATACTGGGTTCAGATTTAAGGTATTCCTCCGTAATACATTTACGCATTGAATGAAAAAAATAATAATTAGCACTTATCGGCCACATCAGATATTTTGTGAAAATCGGGAATAAATTCACTAATATTATCAAACGTGTGCTAGTGTGTGACATAGGTATATTCATTCTAAAAACTGCTATGGGTGCGGAAGCGACGTTATTCACGCCTCACTCTACTTCGGTATATGGGAACCCAATAAATAGAATCTCAGTTCGCAGTTGTTTCTTCTTTCGAGGTATAACATACGCAGCGTTAGTGTTCCGAGTCCCGTCTCAGTAGATCGCGGGCATCCATATAAAGTGGTCTCTGCGCCCGTTTTGTGAACGTCGGCCGATGTTTTTTCATGTTTTCAGCAATTAAATTTCAATTACTATCACTTTTGACTTCAAATTTAATTAATTTAAGCGATTGGCTATGAATATTCTTATTTTTCCGATTTTAAATCGCTCATTTTTACATGTGTATTGAATACACAGCACCGGAACAGGCGAAACTTTTCAGCACCGGAAGGGAAAGGTTGAGCAATGTTATAGCTAAAATTTCATACTTATTTTCTCAGTAATATATCAACTATATCAGACAGAACACGTGTTGTTTCGTTATATTCCGAAATGTTAAAAATTAATATCGCGCGGTTAAGTTTATTTCAAAAAAGATGAAACTCCGGTAGAAGTTTAAGTTGTAGGAATTCAATTTCTGTGGAGATTTTGTCTTCAGTTGAAAGAAATTTGATAACCGTGCGACATCACATTTTTAATATTTCAGAATATAGCACGTCTTCTATCGGCCCTAGTTGACATACTACTGGGGATAGATGTAACTAATTTTTAACAGTAACATCGCCTGATCGAATGCGTGGGCGTGGCCAGCGTGCTATCTGTACATACAAGCTCTTACTCGTTAAGCCAGAAACTTTTGAACCTTAGTGGTATAAACAAAAAATAAACAGACCAACTTTACTGCATTCCAACTATGCTAATATATTTTAAGCAACACAATCATTTTTGAAAATTTCCTGCGTTTTTCCGATCATGGACTTGCGCTAGGCTCAAACAGAGATTGTTTATTGGCCTTCCCAGTTCACCGCTCCTCTTTTTTTACGTCGTCCTTTACTGTCCATGCAGTGAGATTCTGGAATCAGTTACAAACCAATATAAGACTCGCTCCGTCCTTGGCATGCTTTAAGAAGCGACTGAAAAAACTCTAGTCAGTAATATAACGTGTTTCATTCTTGTTTTTTATTTCCTTCCCACCATCCCTTCCTTTTCCTTTTAATTGACGATACCTCACTTTTAATATGTAACATAATAATATGTTATATTGTTCATAAATTTTGTAAAGATGAATAGGTTACATGTTCGCAAAAAATCTTAGTATTTAATGCGAACATGTAACCTTATAAATTTAATTTTGTTTGCTTGGTTGGAAGAGATTGCCACCTTGCAATTCGTCGGCCAGATTTATTTTGCAATGAAGTGTATCTTCTTCTTCTCAGTGTCATGTCAGGCACCCCCAACGTTAAATATCGTTTGAGAGTAGACATCTTTGTCCCCGGCAGCCCGAAAAAAAGATCTCCAACGCCCCTTATACCAGTCCAATCACGTATATTGTGGAGCCAGGAGATTTGCCTTCTGCCAACACCTCTTCGGCTTTCTGTATATAAGTGTATATCAATGGAAATCTAACCCGCAACCCCTAAGTTAGAAAAGACACGAAGGTCTTTTTAGTTGATGAGACGTTTCACAATTTGATGTGTGCCACAGTTAATTTATTGATGTAAATAAATGAGTTATTATATTTTTTATAGTATATTTCAATTTAAATCATGAAATAAATCATCATATGATGCCATCTAGCGTCTTCAGAAATACTTATAACATTTTCTTCCTTAGATTTTCACGACTAATGAAACAGCCTCTCACTTTTTACACGTTTTCAATTCACGCGCCTTGGACGATACTTCGACAGATGTCGCAAAAAAACGAGAAACAGCAAGGAGAATTATAGAGATTTTATTTTTTACGAATATTTTTTATATTAAGTGTTATATAATTATATTGAAAGGCTCTTTTTACATTTACTGAATGTAAGATATTTGCTTTTTTAATAATCAAATGAAAATTTACTAAATAAAAACAATAAATAAATATATATATATACATAGGTTTATTGATAGCAACATAGTATGTACGTATCATATACATCATAGTATAAATAGGCCAAAACCCATACGACGGCTGTCGCCAAAGAAAGAATACGAGAATTGAATTTTGAATACAAGAGAGCAAGAGAGGAATACTTGGATTCTCTCCGAAAGTAATTCGAAATTTGAATCTCGGTGGGTCCGTGATAAATGAAAAGATGGAAACTATACTGAACGAATTATAAATACCTAGTTAACAATTTTCGAACCGGTATAAAAGGGGACGATGTTTAAATAAAATATATAAACAAATTCTACATTTATGAATATATATTTTCATAAATGTAGAATTTGTTTTACTTTCGTGAATATTTCACGGGTTGCAACTAGTGTGCACATATATCCTGAAAGTACATATATATCGAAGAAAATACATTTAAGAGAAAATCTATGAAAAGGTATGTGGGCTCATCTCATAACCAGCGGCTGCTGGTCTTGAGGTGCGTTGGTGCGCTGAACCGGAGAAATGATTCGCAATAATTAAATTATATAGTAAAAATAAAAGAAAAAAAAAATTAAGTAAAATTAATGAAAAATCCTTTAAAATTGACTGGCCAAGTTTGCCAATTCATACTGAAGCGATCTCGAATATGCACCGGACGGAAACGCAGATTCATATAGGGTAGACAGAGACATACAGTAAACCGTGAGACTATTTCTCTATATTGCGAATTGTTTCTCCGGTTCAGCGCACCAACGCACCTCGAGACCAGCCGCCGCTGCTCATAACACCCCTCAGTCAAGATACCCGCCACCAATATGAATTTTGTTATAAGTTTCAAAGATATCATTCGATAAGTCAAAGTCATTTTTATATTAGTTTATTTCATTCATATGTACAATACTTTTCAACTTATCTAATTTATTTCATTCATATGTACAATACTTTTCAACTTATCTAAATTATTTCATTCATATGTACAATACTTTTTAACTTATCTAAATTATTTCATTCATATGTACAATACTTTTCAACTTATCTAAATTATTTCATTCATATGTACAATACTTTTCAACTTATCTAAATTATTTCATTCATATGTACAATACTTTTCAACTTATCTAAATTATTTCATTCATATGTACAATACTTTTCAACTTATCTAAATTATTTCATTCATATGTACAATACTTTTCAACTTATCTAAATTATTTCATTCATATGTACAATACTTTTCAACTCATCTAATTTATTTCATTCATATGTATAATACTTTTCAACTTATATAATTTATTTTATTCATATGCACAATAATTTTCAACTTATCTAATTTGGTGACTGAGATATATTAAAGAGCGTGGATGGGAGAAAACAATGTCTTCGGTTTAATGGTTATTCAAGCAAATTTGGATGTTCTGAGGCAGAGAGTTAAGTGTGCATGACAAAACTAAACATGAGCGATTGTTGTTTCCAGTACATCAACGGTAATATTTCTAATATATTCTATTGCGAACTGGGAGTTACGTGCCTCCTCTATTGGTTCTTAATCCGAACGTTCGATTATTAAGATAATATTCTTTCCTGGTCGCGCTCTTCAATATGTTTGCATCATCAATTCGAATATTTGGAGGGGTACAATAAGAATATTTTGAAGGGTATAATACAAATAATTGGTGGGGAACAATACGAATATTTGGAGGGGTGCAATACGAATATTTGGATGGGTGCAATACGAATATTTGGATGGGTGCAATACGAATATTTGGAGGGTTGCAATACGAATATTTGGATGGGGGCAATACGAATATTTGGATGGGTGCAATACGAACATTTAGAGGGGTGCAATACGAATATTTGGATGGGTGCAATACGAATATTTGGATGGGTGCAATACGAATATTTGGAGGGGTGCAATACGAATAAAAATAAATTTTTGAGGACTTTGATTTATTTGTAAAAACAGTTGACCTTGTTTCCCGTAATTTATTTGTAAAAACAGTTGACCTTGTTTACTGTAATTTATTTGTAAAAACAGTTGACCTCCTTGACTTAATTGGTAAGACATCTCCTTTACAAATATCTCATTTTTTTGCATCTCCTTCTTACAGAATATCATACACTTAATCCGATCACACTTTCTTTGGTCTTCCTCTACCACGCCTTCCCCTCACATTTGCACTGTATATTTATTTTCTAAGTCTTTCTTCATTCACTCTTTCCACGCATCCAATCCATCACAGAGTGCTCTTTTGATCTTACTTAAAATATCCGCCTTAAGTTTACACCATTAACAGTAAATTGCTTTCGGTGCTGTATTCACCAACTCTGCTGTTAAGAGCATCACCACTCGCACATGGAATGTCGTTGTTAAATTAACTCCAATATTAATATCTTCCATATCTCGGTGGATAAATTGAGGAATGAACTCCTTGATGAACTTTATTGGCTCTGTATATTTGTTTCGTTAGTCTTCCTTCATTCATTCGTTCTACGAGCCCAAACCATCTCAGAGTGCTCTTCTTCATCTTAATTAACCTTTCACGCTCACCCCTAATTACTTCATTCTATATTCTGTCATGCATTGTCCCCCCATGTGATGTTCGAGAATATATGTGTCAGGAAATTAAGTTAAAGTTGATTATGGGGTTGTTTTTATTGAAATACTACCTTGATCAAAAAGTTTTAGGACTTAATTCATAAAATCGAAAATACAAGTTTATTCATCAAAATCGATATGGCCCTCTTCAAAGTACTCCCCATAGACTGCAACGCACTTACGCCAGCGCTTGATCCAATCCTCGAAACACCGCTGGTACTCAATTTTCGGTATGTCCATCAGATCCGTCTTCAATTTTTTCATGACGTCCTCTCGGGTGCTGTAACGCATTCCGCGAAGCGGTTTTTTAAGTCAGTTGAACAGGAAAAAGTCACAGGGAGCCAGATCAGGTGAATTCGAAGGCTGCTTGATAGATATCGTGTTGTTTTGATCAAAAACTCATGGAAATCATGTCTTTCGCGATTTCAACGCGGTCCTTTTTTTGCATGAAATTGAGGTCTTTCGGCACCAGTTTTGCAGCGACATGTCTGAGGCCCAAATCACTAACCAAAATGTATTGAGCGGATTCACAAGCGATGTTCAAGTCCTCTGCCAGCTCTCTGATGGCCAATTTGCGGTTTTCGGCCAACATTTGTTTGATTTTATCGATGTTTTCATCGGTTTTCGACTGCCACTGCGTTCGTCATCCTCGACCGACTCGCGACCACTTCTGAAGCGTTCGTACCACCAAAAAACATTTCTCCAACATTTCCAAGGTCTGCGGACCGTTAAATCCGTTTTTCACACAAAATTTAATGCAAACTCGTTGATGCACAGTTGATGCCATTTTCAAACTTGTAAAAAATCGAAAACACGCACAAAGGTAGATGTACTCAGTATAGCGTAACTTTTACAAATGTCAAGCTATGATGCTGAAATTTGGAGGGAAGTGTCAATGATAGATGTGGTAACCTAAAAAAAAAAGAATTCCAATCGGGTGACTGACAGCGCCACACGGTGGCCGGTCCTAAAACTTTTTGATCAAGGTATTATGTAAGAATTTATATTCTAAAATATATGAATAGCCAATCAATTTACGGAGAATTTCGAATTAAAATATTTTGTCAATTATTATAATATGATCTGATAAAATGCTGATTTTTTTATTATTTGAATTTATTCTTGAAATCTTTTAAAACATTGTTAATCCTGTCATTTAGCTTATTATCGAACATCGTGACTCCCACGATAGTCCTCGACGATTCCTCTCCATCCTTCCCTGCACTCTGCAGTTCGAACAGCAGTTGTTCAGTGTCGTCCTGTTGTATTTCTCACTTAGCCAGTCTAACGCATTGGAAATACTTCAACGCTTCCATTGACCACAACTCTCCAAGCTGTTTCATTGGCATTTAACAATATGTCCAAAGAATTGGAGGACTCGTCGAAGGTATATCCTAGCACTCGACTTAACAATCTGTTGGTGGTTTTTAGTTTCTGATAATGGATGCATAAGTTCTCCTAGCCGTTCATGGAATTTGTAACATCCTCCAGCATCACATTTTAATAGCATCAATTCCACGTCCATCGTTTGCTTTTAGGTCCCGTTATTAAATAGACACATTTTTGTCGTGATGGTTATAGTTATGCACTTACGTATTATTTAACATTAACCTATTTAATAAATGTGTTTCAAACTAGAAACACACAATTCCATTAATTTTGTTTTGGTTTTCACTTTTTCACGTACTAACATTCAATTTAACTCTCGTAATTTCAATTTAAACTCTATAATTTATATTATTTTTCCTGCACTTTCTAAAATATTTCCGAAATGACACACAACTTCAAGTTCTCGATATGATATGAAACAACACATAATGAAGTAATCTTCAGGGAGATGTATGATGTGTTTATGCGGTTATGGTGGGTTATTCCGACTCTAATAACCTGTTATCAAATATCGATCACAACTTTCACAAAGTTCTTAATCATATTATTACTCAGGTGGGTAAAACAAAAACGATATTTGAAAAACATTAACCGCGATGTCATTATTGATGAACAGTGGCGACTCGTAAGGTTCTAAAACATCGGATTTTTTTGTAAAATATTTATGCAAAACTATGTGAAGTAGAAAATACTGTGTAATGGGGGTAGAAACCGTAGAAGACACTGCTGAGGTCACTTGAAAAAATGAAATGTTCAAGAGCATTCTTTGTAAAGGGTCTTTCAAATTGAGCGATTTTTTAAACTCTTGGATAAAACACAGATGGCGTCGCGAACTGGCCAAAGTTGTGACATTTGAGAGGTGTAAGGAGAGATGAATGAAAAGTTCAAGAGCATTCTTTGTAAAGGGTCTTTCAAATTGAGCGATTTTTTAAACTCTTGGATAAAACACAGATGGCGTCGCGAACTGGCCAAAGTTGTGACATTTGAGAGGTGTAAGGAGAGATGAATGAAAAGTTCAAGAGCATTCTTTGTAAAGGGTCTTTCAAATTGAGCGATTTTTTAAACTCTTGGATAAAACACAGATGGCGTCGCGAACTTGCTAAAGTGTGACATTTGAGAGGTGTAAGGAGAGGTCTTGTGACATTTGAGAGGTGTAATATATGACATTTATAAAAATGGAGTTGTATACAATACAACAACGCGTTCAAATTGTTGAATTACTTTATGTATAGTAATCTCCGGAAACGGTGATGTTAATTGGCCACTAAGATCGTGTGATCTGACACCGTTGGACTATTTTCTCTGGGGCTACGTGAAAAGCCAGGTCTATTAAAATGACCCCCGATCAATTCCTGAGTTGAAGGATGAAATTATTCGCGTTATTGGTGAGTTAGAACCGCAATTATGCCAAAATGTCATCGAAATATTTGACAAAAGAGTGGACATCCGTGGAGCTGCAAGAGGTGGACTTTTGGCGGATATTATTTTTTGTGTTTAAATGTTATACATTATACTTCTATGACCAATAAAAAGTTTTTTGAAATCAAAACAAATTGTGTGTTTTATTCTAGAATAAAAAAAAATGAATTAAAAAAACCGCTCAATTTGAAATACCCTTTATGTGGTAGTGCATGAAATACCCGCTGGTAGTTGATCCTCAGGAATTCCTCCAAAAAGATGGAAGAAGAGCATGTAGTTAACATCTTAAGAGTGGAAGTCCTTATTATAAAAAAAAAATCTAAATTAAGAGTCAAAATTGACACTATACTACACCTCATGCCGAATGTGTTAGTATTTCACATCGGAAGATTAACCAAGGGTTATTTGTACTTCGTCTTCCTTTTTCTGCGGTTTTCTCACCAAAGATGTTCTTTAAAACATATGGAGGTGCGTGGAAGTACCTAATCTAATAACCGCAACCCCCCCCTTCCTATCCTAGCACTTAACTTAAAATTATATTGTATATTTATTTTATTATATTTTTGATTTGTCAATTATAACGCCGTTAAATATAAAGTGCAAATGTGAGTGGAAGGTGAGGTAGAGGAAGGCCATGGAATGTATGATTAGATCAAATGAATAATATTTTGAAAGAAGGAAACGTAAAAGTTGGAGAAATCGTAGGAGTTGTATGAGAAAGTGAATGTATGTAAAACAGGCGAAGAATGTGTGCCGAGATAGGTAAAACTATCTTCTCGCCATCCCAACGGGGAAATGATGAGGTGGTATTTATATAATATAGGGTGACCACTGAAAGACTGAAGGGTTTGAAAAAGTCATAACATATTCATTTTCAATTTTTTTTCAGATTATAGAATATCTCTTAGAAATTAAAATAAGTCTTACTGCCCTAAAATACTCAGCAGCGTCTGCAGTACGCCATTCGATTTCAACACCTAACCAGATATAACAACAACTTTTTGAACAACTTGATAATGAGTAATGAGGCCCATTTTCATTTAAACGGGTACATCAGCAAACAAAACTGCAGATTTTGGGGTACTGAGAATCCGAGAGAATCACATCAGCATCAATTGCATCCCCAAAAATGCACTGTTTGGTGCGGTGCTATGGCTGAAAGAGTTATCAGCCTATATTTGTTTGAAAATGAGGAAGGTCAGCCAGAAACAATCAACGGGCCCCTGAATAGGACAATGCTTGATTTTTTTACGCCCAACGGTTGAAGATAATCAGGAGGTATGGTTTCAATATGATGAAGCTACTGCGTATACTGCCAGGACGACGATGGACCTCCTGCGAGTTTTTTTTTATATTATTCAGTCTTTCAGTGGCCACCCTGCATAATATAACACAAAACCAAAATAATTATTTAGGGGTTATGTGTGACAGAAGGTTACCAATAACGCTTAAGAGCAGGATCTACAACACAGTGATCAGCCCCGTTATACTACATGAAGTCGAGTGTTGGCCTCTAAAGAAAAATGAGGAACAACTGCTACATATTGGGTTAAATGCATATGTTACGGTGATCACTGGGCATTACTAGATTGGATAAGATTCGAAATGAACGAATTCGTGGAACAATCAACGTTGCGCCAATAGTACATTAAGCCCAGAGAGCACGACTACGTTGGTATGGAACGTAGACTGTTCATCCCACCGTGCTACGGTGGGATGAAGAGTCTACGTTCAAGACAGCCAGGAATTGGGAACTCCCAAATAGTCACAGAGGGAGACCCAATAAGAGCCTATATAGCAAAGTGGAGAAGGGCATGACGAGGCTCTGACTATTCCCGAGTGATTGCTGGGATTGAGAGAGATAGAGGGAAAAGGTCCAGCAGCCGACACCAAATAGATGGGATAAGGTAAAAAAGACTATAAAGGTGTCTTTTGTGGGCATTTAGAAAGGAGCACGCATTCGTTTGATCCTTTAAATGCAAAGGAATATTGGCTATGTAAGGCTTGTCTCAATTTTCTTAGGCAAATTAAAAAAAATGAGATGTGACTCGGGCTATTCCCGAGTGACGGCCGGGATTGAGAGAGATGGAGGAAAAAGGTTCAGCAGCCGACCCCGAATGGATGGAATAAAGCAAATGAAAATAGAAGACTTTTAAGGAATCTAAATGAAGGCATTTAGAAAAAGAGCACACATTCTCTTGATCCTTTAAATGCGAAGGAATATTGGCATGACGAGACTCGAGACTATCCCCGAGTGATTTGCAAGATCAGGAGAGATGGAGGAAAAAGCTCCAAGTAGCAGACCCCAAATAAATGGGGTAAGGCAAAGAAAAAGAAAAGAATACAATAAGAAAAAACAAAATGTTTTATGATGTATGCAAAACAACACATATTACAATGATCTATGTACAGGGTTTACTTTGGGTTCTTGAGATTTATGACTCCTATTCCTATACAACACTTATGAAGTTTACATTTTGTGCCAGGAGCTGCATATTTTATGTCTTACCCCCGGGCGCAGATGACCCTCGCTACGCCACTGTACCGATCTACACATGCTCCACTACATGCAAACATTTTTCTCAGTATATCTCTTAAATTTAACCAAATAGAGTATAACCTAATCTGTTCGAACTAAAACCCACTAGAAACGTAGCTTTCAATCACTGGTAAGTTGTTAAATATTTGATTAACTAATAAGTCACATTTACTAACTTGTCGTTAAGTCAAATATGAAACTGATGAACAAATATTTAGTTTATTTCGGGTAATCGATTTAAAAACAATTACCTTAATCTTTTGAGTTCTATTATATAGTTATTTGGTGAAAACGAGAAGAGTTTTTGAGCCACCAATGACGGTTGGTTTATATCGCATTTATTCTACAATAGGCATGTATGATTGTCAGCAATTCTGCTGATGGAAGATGACATTTCGTATATTGATTTTTTATCCACTTTGCACGGATTTCTCATGTTACACAAAGAGGGTCTGCTTCTAGCGTTAGCTTATTCGTTAAGAAGAATATCAGTCAGGATTCTTCTCATACTGCTAGGCGGTACCGAGAATATATTATACCAACAGTGTCATTCAGTTGGTTCAATATTTCTATACCACACGTGACTGAGTGTTTAGCCATGATATTCGTTTTGTAAGTTGGTATGTAAAACAGAGGGTGATTCCTCGCACGGCTATATTTATTGGGTACATATAAACTAAGTGCTTCTAGAATCGCGGGACAGTTAAAGCAACCTTGAAAAACCTTTAGTAGGAATATCGCAATGGATTCTTGCCTTCTTCTTTCGAGACTTCTATATAGTTACATGGTGAGCATATTTTGGGTAATCCCCCTTTGTTCTATGCCATAGATATCTGAGATTTTTTTTGTGTTTGTTCTATATTATTTTTATATTAAGGCTAAAAAGAGGAGCTTGCCCAGACTGCATAGGCATATTCTAATTTGGTTCTTATTAGATAATTATGTAAGTTTCGAAGGATATCGGTACTACGTATATCGGTAACACGTATTGTGTACAACACCTTAACAAATCAAACCCCAAGTTCCAATATCAAGGAGATTAAAGCTCCAAGATGATTCTTACTAATTAAAAAAATATATGTGTTTCTTCACCCTAACGTTGGTTGCTGCGTCGTTATATAAATTATCCCATTGAAAGGATAATTTATATCAGTGTTCCCCAACCTTTTTAGACCTGTGGACCGGTAAAAAAAATTTTTTTCGCGGACCACTAATACTGAAATAAAAATGTTTTTTTTTATTTAATATTTTTTTAATCTTATATCGTGACAGAGGGACATATGTAACTATAATTGACAAACATACATATAACAGTTGAACAATTTTAATTGTAACGTTGTCTGATACAATTAAAATTTAACAAAAACCATAGGGGTTTTGCAACAAACTAATGCGAAAACTTGCTGCAGCACTGCAGCCAAGAATATCCAATATCTTTGCTAATATATTGGATATTCTTGGCTGCAGTGCTGTCTCTGACAGACGAAGTGCTGCATTCACGTCCAGTCAATAGACTGTCCTCAATAAAATCGAAACAAAGGAATACCTTTGTTTCGATTTTATTGAGGGCATGGATGAAAATCCTATATTTAATATTTTTGTATGGCGAATTTCTCGAAATTTGGCATACTGTTTGCGGCCCGGCGGAAAGTCTCTGCGGCCAGGCACCGGTCCGCGGACCACCGGTTGGGGAACACTGATTTATATAACGAAGCAGCAACCATTTTCCTATCCTTACAATAAACTTGTTTTTTTTGTAATATTTTTTAATTTGTCAATAATAGTGGGATCGAATCTTAATTCAGAGCGCCCTTAAAGAGCGTTTTGTTTCTAAACGGCGCTTTATAAATTATCTTATTATTATTATTATTATTAACGCTATTTAGAGAGCACCTTTTCTTGGGAATCGAACACACTATCGAACATAACATACACTGTTCTTGGGAATCGAACACACTATCGAACATAACATACACTGTTCTTGGGAATCGAACACACTATCGGACATAACATACACTGTTCTTGGGAATCGAACACACTATCGAACATAACATACACTGTTCTTGGGAATCGAACACACTATCGAACATAACATACACTGTTCTTGGGAATCGAACACACACTTAGGTTTAAATGGATTTCATCATTTTTTACAAATAAAACTTGATTTTCGAAGTACATTTTCATAATAATAAGGCATTGTTGAATCACGAGGCGCCCCATAACAATATGCAACATCTATATTACTTTAAAATACTGTCAAAACAGAACCTTACTTAAATACAATAGATGCCGATATAAGCTATAAAGCTAATTTTTAACCAGTGTTTCCATAATTTATAGTATTGTCCAATATGTTTCTCGAAACGATTAACGCAGACTTCTTCCATTTATAGGCATTATACATAACTTTTATGATTTACCGCCACAGCTCTTAATGCACATGCTCTTGACAAGCTTACAGATTGCCTTGAGTTAATAAATGTGACTAATTGCACCAGAATTGGGGCAGAGCGGACAGGGTAGGAGGACGACCCGTGGGCAGCACGCATGACAAATGTGCCCGTGGACAGACAGCCGTACAGCAGAACTCTTGATTATTTTTAATTAATGACTTGGACATAACTTGGTTTTACGTGGATTAAGTATGCATTGACATATTTAAAAATAATCGTTTTAATATATGTTTTACTATCTCTTTTATTTCATGTTATTTGGAAGAGAGATTGGTATATTCTGCCCTAGTAATCGCTACTAGATACGATTTGGGCTTCCAAATAATCGCCTAATTCAACTAACCCGAATTTAGGTTATTTTAACACACAAGAAACAGATATATTAACCCATAATGCAAAATAATATGCAAACGTATATTTTTGAAGTGAAACTTGTATAGGCGCGGTAGGGCAAATTGGCCTGAACGTCACGAAAAGTGAAACGGTGTGTTATATTTATATTAAATTATTATTATTAAATATTTTATTTTTTAATAAAATATTATCAATTATTTTAATTTTAATTATCATTTATTATTAATAATAATTAATATTATTTTAATATTATTCACTGTATTATGTTATTTAAATTATTATTTATTATTAAAATTATTATTATTTATTATTAAAAATAAAAAATAAATATTTTTTGTTATACATTATTTTTATATTTAATAATTATTGATTTTATTTTATATTAAATTATTTTATTTAATATTTGTTTTAATATTTATTTAATATATAATTTATATTCAATATATAATTATAATAATATAAATATATGTTAAGTTATATTATAAATAATTATATTATAATTAATTAATACTAAAATAAAATAATATTATTAATAACATAATAAAAATAATACAATAATAAATAAATAAGTATACACTTATTTAAAAATAATTCATTGAATAATTAATAATATCATAAAAATATGAATATATTAAAAAAATATTAATTATATTTTATTAAGTGTATTGTATTATTAAAATTATTGTTAAAAATAATATTTTTTTATTTAATTAGGAGAGATTTTCTTTAATTAAATTCCGCATAACCATTTCCTAATCCTAAAAAAAAAAAATCGTTAACAAATGAAAAAAGCAAATCATAAAATCAACTTTTCCTAGGAGCTAAGAAGTTTCACTTCTACCGCGCGAGACTCTCACGCATCTGGTTTTTTTAAGCAGCAACACTTACTTTCTTATGAATCATGTGTTATCATTTCTCTTTTTAAAATATTATTTTCGAGGAATCAGTTTCGCGCATTTTTAGGGCAATTAGAATAGACGTTGTACTTTTTTGCATTTTATTGCCACATTATCTATTTCCAAGGAGATTTAGTTACTGGCTGTGACTGTGAAATATCTAATTGTTGTATCGAGACAGATTCCAGAAATACTCCAAATATCTAATAGTTGTATCGAGACAGACTCCTGTTAGTAACACGTCGTGTTTAAAGCTATGACCAAATTCTGTACCAAAAATAATGTGGTTGAATAAAAAAAATTACAATTTAAAGTATCAATTGTTAAAACTTAAAAAAATTAATAATCGATCTGTAAGTGGAAAAAATTCTCAAAGAAAGAAATAGCGATATATCTATGACGAAGATATGGCGTTAAGTAAATCAAATGTTTTCCGTAAATGATAACCGAAAAATAAAAGATAATTTCATCATCCAGACCACACTCGCAGCTAATATCTTTCACAACACCGAATATATAAAGGTGACTAGTGACTAGTGACTAGCCACCATGCAGTGGCCCATCAGAAAATTATTTTCTTTTCCATTTTACAAACTAGACTTTGAAAAGATTCAGTCTTGTATTTTTTTTAAATATAAGTATAATATAGTAATCGCCAGAATATCACAACAATATTAACAAATAGCTACTAACTTTGTGCTCTCCTTTATTAATATACTCGTAAATAACGTAATATAAACAAAACATTAAGGACAATCCTTTGCCTCTGGAGTTGAGTAACCCTGCATCAACATGTGGAAGGTTTCGATTCTGCAAAGCAACTTGCATCTCGTTCTACAAGTGAGTCCATGTGTTTTATATATCTCAAGATCTATCCATACAAATATCGAAAAATCTACATCTTCTTATTCTATATAAGCGTTATTCCACTAAAAACAAATCTAAGTTCTTTACCACTATAAAATAAGTTCGACAATTACGTAAGTCTGCTTGGTGAAGTTTGGTAATATTTTGTGGTATACATACATACATATATTGAACTTAAATATACATATAATTATTAAATAATTTTAAAACGATGACTGTAATTTATTATTACTACTGCTTTTTGTATCTCCATGTTAGTTTAAGATAAAGGTTTGTATTTTTTATCAATAATTTTAAGTACTTGTATAACCTGTCACATGTTCATTTGTATATAAAAGACACTGTTGTGTCGTAAATTAAATAAATAAATAAAAAATAATAATTACTAATTTCTAATCTTTCATTGTTCACCTAAACACCACAGTAACTAATCTAGTTACATATTTCTAATATTTCATTGTTCATCTAAACGCCACAGAAACTTATCTAGTTACATATTTCTAATATTTCAGTGTTCATTTAAACACCACAGTAACTAATCTAGCTACTAATTTCTAATCTGTCATTGTTCATTTAAACACCACAGTAACTAATCTAATTACTAATTTCCAATCTTTCATTGTTCATCTAAACACAACAGTAACTAATCTAATTAATAATTTCCAATCTTTCATTGTTCATCTAAACACCACAGTAACTAATCTAACTGCTAATTTATAATCTTTCATTGTTCACCTAAACACCACAGTATCTAATCTAGTTACTAATTTCTAATCATTGGAAGAAATAAATATGAGGAAAACATGCGCTTTTTGTTAATTTGCATCTCGTCACTGCGCTGCACTTAGCAGGTGATTTATGAAAGTGATTATTTTTTATCGATAATGGGAAATTTAAAATTGAACAATTGCAATATAATAAAAGTGAATTATTGGTATTTATGGTGCTCCGAGCAAGGCCAGCCAATCAATTTTAAAGTTTATGGTAATCTCTAATCAGGCAGAACAAATATCATGTCGATATATCTATCTACACGGTGGTCACAAACATTTACTTATTTCATTTACTATATTAGTCATGGTGATAGAATTGAGGGAGATGAAAAACAAGCGCGATATACTCGTATAGATCGTCCAGTTCATTACTCAGAACCCTCCAAATAACCTGTTTTGAGATAATGAGAAAATCAATATTATAATCATCACCATAAATCAAATACTATTCATTTTTTCCCGAGTTTTATATATTTTATCAATAGATGTTGATAAAATCTATTGATAAAATATATAAAACTCGGGCAAAAATGAATAGTATTTGATTTATGGTGACGATTATAATATTGCTTTTCTCATTATCTCAAAACAGGTTATTTGGAGTTGTCTGATTAATGAACTGTACGATCGATATGGGTAAGTAATAAAAGATAACAGCAAGATAAAAGATTCTGCTACTTGGGTAGTATTTTCTCGGAAGATTTTATTTTAATTGAACGGTCAAATTACCCTTTTTTTACAAGTATTAAAAAAAAGCACAATAAATTTAATTTAACACTAACATGTAAGGAGTGTCATACGAGTACAATAGAAAAAATACAGTATAAGTCGAACAACACAATAAAGCAAATCTATAGAATTTAATCAAACCATCCCGGCAAGAAAATTTCTTCCCTTTTCTACTAAAAGCAGTCCAAGTCATATAAGAATTATACAATGCCCATTTTGACTACCCAGTCCGTACAATCTGGTTATGCAAGAGTTGTATAAATAACTAGTTGCAACCACTTCTTTATAGAACAAAACATTTTGCCGAGTGGGCCTACAAGGAACGTGTAACACGACAAGCTGAGTTAGTTCTAGACTGTTGAAATACGAACTGAAAATGTTAAATAATGTTGTAAGGTTAAACATATTTATTCTATCTGACAAGGTTTAAAGCCTCATAACTTCTAATAACATACCATAGTTCAACTCAGTTATTGAGATCAGCAGTTTAAAGTTTACAAATTGTACAAACCTTTCAATGATGCAAGAGTTACGATGGACACTAAACGGTGTGCAGATATAAAGAAAGTTGTTGTAAACAAAGTTCTGTTTTGCAATTAGAAATTATCTTAAATTTTTCATTTGTAAAATGCAGACTGTAAGCATAGTATATTTGCCTCAAATTTTTATGAAAAAGATCACCAATTAATTGTTCTTTCTTGTCGTGAGAAACCAGAAAGGACTTATATAAACGTCCTTAAATGGCAACTAGAATTTAATTTAATTTTCTGTAATTAAAATTAAGAATTAAAAAAAATGGACCACAGTTTCGTTGTATGAACTCGAAGGAGTCACTTAATGAATTCAGATAGTATAAGGTCTTAAAGAAGGGTTTAAATACCAGGATATTAAAAATAAATATCAAGTTTATTCGTACAAGATATTTGATGTTCATTTTCGATATCCTTTTACATATTTCTATACTAGACAACGGCTTATATCAACCATCTCACTAGGTTCGTATATTTGTAATTGTACTACATTTTCGTTGTATACAGTTCAACCTGGTGGCTTTATTGCTTTGTAGCAAACTCTTCCGACCAACCAAAAAAGAAAAAGAATCGAACCAGGGTTTTATCAACCCTGGTTCGATTCTTTTTCTCGATCGATCGACAGGCGTTTTATCAACTAGGTCACGGACGTCATCGCCTGTTCTGAGACAGCAGACTTGCTCTCACGGAATCCACAGATTAAAATCATATATGTTACAATGCTCAATAATTCCGAGAATTTAACAACTATCAGTATTCATTTATACTTCTAAAATTAATATTTTTTGTAGACATTTTGTATCACATTTATTTGAGTAGCTTATTTTTTTTCACAAAATTGGAATAGGCTTAAACAATTAGTGTTATTTGGAATACCCAGTGTTTAAAATGTACCCAAATGTATTTGATCAAAGTTTACGTGGGATCCAAGTGTTTTAGGAGAATGCCGACATGGAAGATATTGCGAAATTGCCAAATAGTACTCGTGTTTGAGAAAATTGAGAATATGGCAAGAACCAATAAAACACAGTATTCAACTCTCAAATAATAAATATATAGCGGTCACAACATTATTGACCTATAAACTTTAAAACGTAAACGTACTATTTAAGTGGATTCAATGGACTGTACCTTGGGCTGACATCTGGTTTGTTATCTTTAATGAGGTGAGGAAAATTACTTGTCTGGGATAAATGTCTAGTCTTCGTGATTCCTTGAAACACTCGTTGTAGATCGGCAATAACATTTGGCTTTGAAAAACGTCCAAAATTTAAAGATGTTGACGTGTGGAAAGCCAAGTGACCAAGTGGTGAATAACTTTTTCGGAGTCTCGGTCCGATGGTAGGACGCCTTACTCCTTCATCGGATAAGTGCTGACTGTTACGATATTTATTGGATATTTTGGATCATTTTAGGAATCGGGAAAGGAAAGGTTTGTGAGAGATGTTTTTTATGAATGATTATTATTTCAATGTTGTCTCAACTATCTTACTTCCCATTTGTCACTATGTAAAATTTGGACTCCTTTGAGGCTTTTCTTTTCTTTTTTTTTCTCGTTCTTGCTGACAGTTAACCTGAGGTGGTATATGTGGATTTACTTTTTATTTTGTTTTCTGCCATACGTTTTTGTTTTTTTTTTATTTTTTTCCTATTTATTCTTTAATCTAGATATGCGGGGGTGTGGGATGGAAGCCCCCTGATGCCCTTGCGGTCGGACTCGCCCTACATTGGTAGGGTGTATCTCGGCCGGGGGAATGTTTGTGGGATGAGCCCGGACGTTTTAGTGTCTTCTCTCTTGAATATATCTTTTTTTTGTCATCTATTTATTTTCTGTCGTTTTTATATATTCTTGTTCTACGTGTTCAAGGGTGTGGGCTGAAAAACATCTGGTGTCCCCGTGGCTGGGTTCGCCCTATATTGGTGGGGTGTATCTTGGCCGAGGGGATGCTATTAGATGAGCCTAGACCTTTTGATAGCTTCTGTGTTTAATGTATTATCTGCAATTTATGTGTTTTAGAAGTGTTATTCAAATATAATCTGTACATACTATGTTGCTATCAATAAACCTATTATTTATTTATTATGAGAAATTATAAAACGATTAAATACATATATAAATGTGATGGTATATACATAATATTACATACGAATACACATAAATGTGTGTTTGTTTGTGTCGTCACACACGGTAATATATTGAATGGGTGTGTGAGTGAAAAATAATGATAATGATGGTGGATAAAATATAAAAATGAAAAATGCATATATTATATATAGGTATATATGGGCAGACGTGTGTGATTTTTATAAATGTATTGAATGTAAATGTTTATTGAGAGAGAGATACGTGATTGCCTATGGGGGTAAATTGTCTGCCGGAAAAGGTACTGACGCTGAAGGGGTGGGGTGCGAGGGGATGTTCAGAGTGACGATCGGACGGTCGTGTGGAAAGCTCGAGCTTGTGGCTTTTTAATGACAAAATGAACGATAGCAGCAGTCTCTTGAAGATTTACCAATGATCTTTATAATTGAAGAGATCGTCGACTAAAGAGGATGGGATGAGGCAATAGGGTGATATACTATATATGTCTTAAGACTAAGGAAATGCGTCGACAACAAATATTATTCAATCGGAATGTGATACGGTATATAGTATTTATACTTCCAATTGCCTTTTAAAGGAAGTGAACTCGAAACCAAGGGTGGAAGGATAGTTTTTTTATCATTCGGCCATATGGATTATCTTAAGTCTGTTCCAGAATTTCAGATCTCGTTATTTCAAGTATTTTTGTTGCCTAGAGAGTTAAGAAGAGGTTCAGGTAGTATGATTAATTCATTCATACGTATGGCACCTCTCAATATATTATAATTATAGAGGTGCATGACCACGCGGTAACGAACTGGACTTCCATGCTGTAGGTCTTCGGTTCGATACTCGTGCTGTGTTATTTCTCTCGAATGATATAGATATTTTTTCCGCCTAGTATTCGAGGGTATAAGAATACCTATGATTTCGGTCATATTTATTCTTTCAAGTAAAAATAAATAAAACAACATTCCGGTGTGTTCCGAACATCTTACTTCGGTGCGCCCTTGGATCCTGTACAGTGGTGTAGCCAGTGAGTTTGCTGGTGTGCAACAGCTCACTCATTTAAATAATAGACACAGCTTTGCTCACAGACAAACTTAAACAAGAGAACAAATATTAAAAAAGTTAAGGAAATGAAAATAATGCGCATTTTACTAATCCTCGTAGTGTTTTAACAGTGACAGACAAAAGTCGATGCAATATCGAAAAACACATTAGCAGTGATAATTACAAAAGTCGATGCAATATCGAAGAACACATTAGCAGTGATAAGTACAAAAGACGATGCAATATCGAAGAACACATTAGCAGTGATAAAGTACAAAAGACGATGCAATATCGAAGAACACATTAGCAGTGATAAGTACAAAAGACGATGCAAGATCAAAGAACACATTAGCAGTGATAAGTACAAAAGATGATGCAATATTGAAGAACACATTAGCAGTGATAAGTATAAAAGACGATGCAATATTGAAAAACACATTATCAGTGATAAGTACAAAAGGGCAGCAAATGAACTTCAAACATCCATTTCTTATTTTAAGTCATGTGATCGAAGTGCAAGTTTAGTTTGTTTGTGATTTGTATTCAGTTGTTGAAACATGTGTAACGGGGATTTTTTTCGAACTGTCTCCTAACACCCCACGCCATGCGAGTTAATTGACATTTTTTCAAACAACCAGAAAGATGTAAAGTGAAAAACACGATGCAATCCATTAAAAAAAACTGGGAATCAAACCCGCAAATCCCGGAATAGACCACGGAAGCTTGACAAGTAGGAAGATTGTAACTGTTTGGGTGTTAACAGATTTTTTAAATTTGCCCAAGGGACCAAACACTGTGCAACTGGACATTTTTTCAGTGAAACTGAGATGTCTGTCTTGTCGTTTGTATGGTATACGAATTCTTATGTTGTGCAATCACATGATCGAATATATCAAAAAAGTAAAAATGACAGTCGGAACACAATTTCGAGATCTTCAATTCTGTTCCCTTCATTTTTAGCATTTGTACTGTATTGTAATACACTTTCGTTGTATATAGTACAACCTGGTGGGCTTATTGCCATGTTTAAATCTCTTCCAGCCAAACAGAAAGATGTTAAAGCGACCTTAATCTTTCCCTTCCTGTGCTTAATAAAGCTGTGTATTCAATACACATCAATATATATGTAAAAATGAGCGATTTAAAATCAGAAAAATCGCTTAAATTAATTAAATTTGAAGTTAAAAGTGATAATAATTGAAATTTAATTGCTGAAAACATGAAAAAAGCCATCGGCCGACGTTCACAAAACGGGCGAAGCGACTGCCTCACATGGGTGCCCGAAAGCGACTGAAGCGAGAGAAGCGAGCGAACTGAGATTCTATTTCTTACGTTCTCATATACCGAAGTAGAGTAAGAATGAGACGTGAATAGCGTCGCAACAACCCATAGCGGTTTTTTAGAATGAGTATACCTACGTCACACAATGGCACACGTTTGATTGTATTGGTGAATTTATTCCCGATTTTCACAAAATATCTCTGATGTGGCCGATAAGTGCTTATTATCATTAATATTATTATATTTGTTCATTCAATGCGTAAATGTATTACGGAGGAACACCAGTATTTAGTATATTTATAGAGATATTAAAGTTTTTAGAAGCAATGTGTACTAGTTACACATCACAGGGAAGGAAGGGTTAAGTGAAAAAAAGACTGGAATCCTTTAAAAAAAATCTAGGTTCCAGCGATATTTGAAGCCGCAACCTCCGGATCAGGACATAAGCATCTTGTCAACGAGGCCACGGATTCCTTTCGGTATCGAACAATCTGAGAAATTGTACGAGTTATATAAGAAGGTGTATGGATGTAGTACAGGCGCAATGTGTGTCGAAATAAGAAATTAAGGCACTCTGTATTCTCTACCTACCTGGCAGGTTTGATGGTATGTATTGTATTTGTACATATTTAATGAAAACCAGATTGGATTCCTTTTTAAAAAATCTGGGTTCCAGCGGGATTTGAACCAGCAACCTCCGGGCTGGGAGACAGGCGTCTTACCAATTAGGCCACAGAGCTTTTACTGTTCATCCCAGGTCTATAATTGGCACGGTTGGGCATGTAAATGTTGGATGTCCATCTCTGATCATATTATAAATTCTGACACCCAATATTGTACTTCTGGCGTTCCTGTTATCCTGTCTCTGAATTACACAATTGGCCATATTAAAAAGATTCTTCGACAGTATTCACACTCACGCTTTTACTGCTTATCTCAGAACTGTAATTGGTACTGTTTGACATGTGAGCTCTGCTAAGAGTTGGGCATCCAACTCTGCCCATCTGTCCATTACACAACCAGCCGACCATCTCGCTAGTGCGGCGCGGGCAGAGTAAGAAGGCTGCAGGCCGGTACTGTACCCTGGCCTGGTGAGAACTGCCTGACTCCGCAATTAATCATAATTTGGACATTGCATGCATATTGGGATATTACCAAATCGGATGATATTTACTCAGAGCCGCCTCAATATTCACGATAATTCGATCAACCAACTCATAGGGTTACCTTCAACATATCAGAAGTTTGGGCTCTTCATCAGCTGGCATATAAGAATATCACAGAACAAATTAAAAAATATTCACTGTGGTCTCTATGGTCATACATCTAAACATAACATCATGTGGTCTCCATGGTCGGGTTTGGTATAGAGGAGATAGTG
Source organism: Odontocerum albicorne (assembly GCA_949825065.1). Lineage (NCBI taxonomy): Eukaryota > Metazoa > Arthropoda > Insecta > Trichoptera > Odontoceridae > Odontocerum > Odontocerum albicorne. The sequence goes on from OX463858.1 coordinate 31,921,486, forward strand.
GCAGGCAACTTCGCATATCCTTCGAATGTCTGTGTTTCGTACTATGTCACGATGGGGTTTGCCAGCGAAACTTCTGAGTACCATCATTTCGCTGGTTCGAAGGAGATTTTTAGTTCTGACAGTGTCGGCTCTGATCTATATGCTGTATATCATTATGGATCGAATACAGGTCTTGTATATCCTCACCTTGATTTGGATGTTCATATACTGTCTTTCCAGATAGTGTTATTTAAACATCCGAAAATAGCTGCGGTCTTTTGAGATTGTTCAAGTACTAAAAATGTAAGGATTATCAATTAATCGTGACATATGTGTGATAGAAACACATTTGCAGTAATTTGGATATCAAATTTCAAAACCTTCTAAATGTGTATGAACATTTATTAACAATAGAGGGAAACTTCCTACTTTTCATTCCAAAAACTGCCATGGACGACCAAGTTTATAAATAAATGTACAAAAACACGACAGAATTATTGTTTGTTCAACATGTTTGCAGGTTTTTGGTCCTAAACCTGTAATTTTGCGATTTTGAATGAATTTTACTACTTTTTACCAAGAAAACACCCATTTTCGTACAAAAATGTAAGGATTATCAATAAATCGTGACAAATGTGTAAAAGAAACGTATTTGCGTTAATGATAATTAAAAACGGAAAAACGTTCCAAATTTGTATGAGCATTTGTTAATAATAGAGGGAAACTTCAGACTTTTCACCCGAAAAAATTGCCATTGAAAATCAGGTTTACAAATATATGTACAAAAACACAACAGAATTATTGTTTGTTCAACATGTATGCAGGTTTTTGGTCCTAAACCTGTAATTTTGCGATATTACAATCTTACGTGTCAATATTTTCAGTTTGAATAAATTTTATTACTTTTTACCAACAAAACACCCATTTTCGTACAAAAATGTTAGGATTATCAATTAATCGTGACAAATGTGTAATAAAAAACGTATTTGCGTAAATTATAAAAAATTACAGCAAAACCTTCCAAATTTGTGAGCATTTGTTAATAATAGAGGGAAACTTCATACTTTTCACCCGAAAAAATTGCCATTGACAACCAGGTTTACAAATATATGAACAAAAACACGACAGAATTATTGTTTGTTGCGTGTTTTTGGTCCTAAACCTGTAATTTTGCGATATAACACAATATTTTGCGTCAAAATTTTCAGTTTGAATGAATTTTACTACGTTTTTCCAATAAAACACCCATTTTCGTACAAAAATGTTACGATTATCAATAAATCATGACAAATGTGTGATTAAAAACGTATTTGAGTTAGTTATTTTATATAAAACGGCAAAACCTTCCAAATTTATATGAGCATTTGTTAATAATACGGGGAAACTTCATACTTTTCACCCGAAAAAATTGCCATTGACAACCAAGTTTACAAATATATGTACAAAAACATGACAGAATTATTGTTTGTTCAACATGTTTGCGTGTTTTTGGTCCTTAACCTGTAATTTTGCGATATTACAGTCTTTTGCGTCAATTTTTTCAGTTTGAATGAATTTTACTACGTTTTACCAACAAAACACCCATTTTCGTACAAAAATGTAAGGATTATCAATTGATCGTGACAAATGTTTGATTAAAAACGTTTTTGCATTAATTCTTATATAAAATAGCAAAACCTTCCAAATTTGTATGAGAATTTGTTAATAATACTGGGAAACTTCATACTTTTCACCCGAAAAAATTGCCATTGACAACCACGTTTGCAAATATATGTACAAAAACATGACAGAATTTATTGTTTGTTCAACATGTTTGCGTGTTTTGGGTCCTAAACCTGTAATTTTGCGATATTACAGTCTTTTGCGTCAATTTTTTCAGTTTGAACGAACTTTACTACTTTTTACCATCAAAACACCCATTATCGTACAAAAATGTTAGGCTTATCAATAAATTGTGACAAATGTGTGAAAGAAACATATTTGTGTTAATTATAATATAAAACTGCAAAACCTTCCAAAGTTGTATGAGCATTTGTTAATAATAGAGGGAAACTTCATACTTTTCACCCGAAAAATTGCCATTGACAACCAGGTTTACAAATATATGTACAAAAACACGACAGAATTATTGTTTGTTCAACATGTTTGCGTGTTTTTGGTCCTAAATCTGTAATTTTGCGATATAACAATATTTTGCGTAAAAATTTTCATTTTGAATGAATTTTACTACGTTTTACCAACAAAACACCCATTTTCGTACAAAAATGTTAGGATTATCAATAAATCGTAACAAATGTGTGATAGAAACGTATTTGTGTTAATTATAATATAAAACTGCAAAACCTTCCAAATTTGTATAAGCATTTGTTAATAATAGAGGGAAACTTCATACTTTTCACCAGAAAAAATTGCCATTGACAACCAGGTTTACAAATATATGTACAAAAACACAACAGAATTATTGTTTGTTCAACATGTTTGCAGGTTTTCGCTCCTAAACCTGTAATTTTGCGATATAACAATATTTTGTGTCAGTTTGAATGAATTTTACTACGTTTTACCAACAAAACACCCATTTTCGTACAAAAATGTAAGAATTATCAATAAATCGTGACAAATGTGTGATAAAAAACGTATTTGCGTTAGTTATAATATAAAACGGCACAAAACCTTCTAAATTTGTATGAGCATTTGTTAATAATAGGGTGAAACTTCATACTTTTCACCCGAAAAAATTGCCATTGACAACCAGGTTTACAAATAAATGTACAAAAACACGACAGAATTATTGTTTGTTCAACATGTTTGCAGGTTATTGCTCCTAAACCTGTAATTTTGCGATATAACAATATTTTGCGTCCAAATCTTCATTTTGAATGAATTTTACTACGTTTTACCAACAAAACACCCATTTTCGTACAAAAATGTAAGGATTATCAATTAATCGTGACAAATGTGTGATTAACAACGTATTTGCGTTAATTATAATATAAACCGGCAAAACCTTCCAAATTTGTATGAGCATTTGTTAATAATAGAAGGAAACTTCATACTTTTCACCCGAAAAAATTGCCATTGACAACCACGTTTACAAATATATGAACAAAAACACGACAGAATTATTGTTTGTTCAACATGTTTGCGTGTTTTTGCTCCTAAACCTGTAATTTTGCGATATTACAGTCTTTTGTGTCAGTTTGAATGAATTTTACTACGTTTTACTCTAACAAAACACCCATTTTCGTACAACAATGTTAGGATTAACAAAATCGTGACAAATGTGTGATAGAAACGTATTTGTGTTAATTATAATATAATACTGCAAAACCTTCCAAATTTGTATGAGCATTTGTTAATAATAGAGGGAAACTTCATACTTTTCACCCGAAAAAATTGCCATTGACAACCAGGTTTACAAATATATGTACAAAAACACAACAGAATTATTGTTTGTTCAACATGTTTGCAGGTTTTTGCTCCTAAACCTGTAATTTTGCGATATAACAATATTTTGTGTCAGTTTGAATGAATTTTACTACGTTTTACCAACAAAACACCCATTTTCGTACAAAAATGTAAGAATTATCAATAAATCGTGACAAATGTGTGATAAAAAACGTATTTGCGTTAATTATAATATAAAACGGTAACACCTTCCAAATTTATATGAGCATTTGTTAATAATAGAGGGAAACTTCATACTTTTCACCACAAAAAATTGCCATTGACAACCACGTTTACAAATATATATGAACAAAAACACGACAGAATTATTATTTCTTCAACATGTTTGCGTGTTTTTGCTCCTAAGCCTGTAATTTTACGATATAACACAATATTTGCCGTCAAAATTTTCAGTTTGAATGAATTTTACTACGTTTTACCAACAAAACACCCATTTTCGTACAAAAGTGTAAGGATTATCAATTAATCGTGACAAATGTGTGATAAAAAACGTATTTGCGTTAGTTATAATATAAAACGGCAAAACCTTCTAAATTTGTATGAGCATATATTAATAATAGGGTGAAACTTCATACTTTTCACCCGAAAAAATTGCCATTGACAACCAGGTTTACAAATATATGAACAAAAACACGACAGAATTATTGTTTGTTCAACATGTTTGCGTGTTTTTGCTCCTAAACCTGTAATTTTGCGATATAATAATATTTTGCGTCTAAATCTTCATTTTGAATGAATTTTACTACGTTTTACCAACAAAACACCCATTTTCGTACAAAAATGTAAGGATTATCAATTAATCGTGACAAATGTGTGATTAACAACGTATTTGCGTTAATTATAATATAAACCGGCAAAACCTTCCAAATTTGTATGAGCATTTGTTAATAATAGAAGGAAACTTCATACTTTTCACCCGAAAAAATTGCCATTGACAACCACGTTTACAAATATATGAACAAAAACACGACAGAATTATTGTTTGTTCAACATGTTTGCGTGTTTTTCCTCCTAAACCTGTAATTTTGCGATATTACAGTCTTTTGCGTCAATTTTTTCAGTTTGAACGAACTTTACTTTTTTTTACCATCAAAACACCCATTATCGTACAAAAATCTAAGGATTATCAATTAATCGTGACAAATGTGTGATTAACAACGTATTTGCGTTAATTATAATATAAACCGGCAAAACCTTCCAAATTTGTATGAGCATTTGTTAATAATAGAAGGAAACTTCATACTTTTCACCCGAAAAAATTGCCATTGACAACCACGTTTACAAATATATGAACAAAAACACGACAGAATTATTGTTTGTTCAACATGTTTGCGTGTTTTTGCTCCTAAACCTGTAATTTTGCGATATTACAGTCTTTTGTGTCAGTTTGAATGAATTTTACTACGTTTTACTAACCAAACACCCATTTTCGTACAACAATGTTAGGATTAACAAAATCGTGACAAATGTGTGATAGAAACGTATTTGTGTTAATTATAATATAATACTGCAAAACCTTCCAAATTTGTATGAGCATTTGTTAATAATAGAGGGAAACTTCATACTTTTCACCCGAAAAAATTGCCATTGACAACCAGGTTTACAAATATATGTACAAAAACACAACAGAATTATTGTTTGTTCAACATGTTTGCAGGTTTTTGCTCCTAAACCTGTAATTTTGCGATATAACAATATTTTGTGTCAGTTTGAATGAATTTTACTACGTTTTACCAACAAAACACCCATTTTCGTACAAAAATGTAAGAATTATCAATAAATCGTGACAAATGTGTGATTAACAACGTATTTGCGTTAATTATAATATCAAACGGTAACACCTTTCAAATTTATATGAGCATTTGTTAATAATAGGGTGAAACTTCATACTTTTCACCCGAAAAAATTGCCATTGACAACCAGGTTTACAAATATATGTACAAAAACACGACAGAATTATTGTTTGTTCAACATGTTTGCAGGTTATTGCTCCTAAACCTGTAATTTTGCGATATAACAATATTTTGCGTCCAAATCTTCATTTTGAATGAATTTTACTACGTTTTACCAACAAAACACCCATTTTCGTACAAAAATGTAAGGATTATCAATTAATCGTGACAAATGTGTGATTAACAACGTATTTGCGTTAATTATAATATAAACCGGCAAAACCTTCCAAATTTGTATGAGCATTTGTTAATAATAGAAGGAAACTTCATACTTTTCACCCGAAAAAATTGCCATTGACAACCACGTTTACAAATATATGAACAAAAACACGACAGAATTATTGTTTGTTCAACATGTTTGCGTGTTTTTCCTCCTAAACCTGTAATTTTGCGATATTACAGTCTTTTGCGTCAATTTTTTCAGTTTGAACGAACTTTACTACTTTTTACCATCAAAACACCCATTATCGTACAAAAATGTTAGGATTATCAATAAATTGTGACAAATGTGTGATAGAAACGTATTTGTGTTAATTATAATATAATACTGCAAAACCTTCCAAATTTGTATGAGCATTTGTTAATAATAGAGGGAAACTTCATACTTTTCACCCGAAAAAATTGCCATTGACAACCAGTTTTACAAATATATGTACAAAAACACAACAGAATTATTGTTTGTTCAAAATGTTTGCAGGTTTTTGCTCTTAAACCTGTAATTTTGCGATATAATAATATTTTGTGTCAGTTTGAATGAATTTTACTACGTTTTACCAACAAAACACCCATTTTCGTACAAAAATGTAAGAATTATCAATAAATCGTGACAAATGTGTGATAAAAAACGTATTTGCGTTAGTTATAATATAAAACGGTAACACCTTCCAAATTTATATGAGCATTTGTTAATAATAGAGGGAAACTTCATACTTTTCACCAGAAAAAATTGCCATTGACAACCACGTTTACAAATATATGAACAAAAACACGACAAAATTATTGTTTGTTCAACATGTTTGCAGGTTATTGCTCCTTAACCTGTAATTTTGCGATATAACAATATTTTGCGTCCAAATCTTTATTTTGAATGAATTTTACTACGTTTTACCTACAAAACACCCATTTTCGTACAAAAATGTAAGGATTATCAATTAATCGTGACAAATGTGTGATTAACAACGTATTTGCGTTAATTATAATATAAACCGGCAAAACCTTCCAAATTTGTATGAGCATTTGTTAATAATAGAGGGAAACTTCATACTTTTCACCCGAAAAAATTGCCATTGACAACCACGTTTACAAATATATGAACAAAAACACGACAGAATTATTGTTTGTGCAACATGTTTGCGTGTTTTTGCTCCTTAACCTGTAATTTTGCGATATTACAGTCTTTTGCGTCAATTTTTTCAGTTTGAACGAATTTTACTACTTTTTACCATCAAAACACCCATTTTCGTACAACAATGTTAGGATTAACAAAATCGTGACAAATGTGTGATAGAAACGTATTTGCGTTCATTATAATTTAAAACGGCAAAACCTACCAAATTTGTATGAGCATTTGTTAATAGAGGGAAGCTTCATACTTTCTACCTGAAAAAAATGCCATTGACAACCAGGTTTACAAATATATAGTTTTCTGATTTTTGTGCTCAAAGTGTTAATATGGACCTCCCAACGAAGGAACTGATCAACATAATCTCCAAGGTACTTTACACTATCAATTATTTCTTAAGAAACACCACTACAGCTAGCCCATGGGTGAACAAGTGTGCAGTATTATGTGTTTAGTTGTAGGTGCTTGAGTTCTTGTATATATGCTTAAAGTGATGTTTTTAGTTTTTTGGGAATTTAGAGTCAATAAATTTGAGTCCATCCATTCTTTAACTTCACGTAATCTTTCGTTAGCCTTTGAAAATACATCATCACATGTTCGGCCCTCGAACAGAAGAACCGTGTCGTTCGCAAAAGTAATAACCTTATCCCTGATAGAAGGATTACACAACTAATTGACATATATCAGGAACAATAAAGGTCCCAGAACACTACTTTGAGGTACTCCGAATCTCACAAAAAGAGGGTCACCAAATACACTATCATCCAATTTGACTCTCTGAGTTCTATCAGATAAGTATGAAGAGAACCAACTAGAAGAGCGCCCACATATGCCTCCCTCCATCAATCTGGTAAGAAATATTCGGTGAGACACTGTATCAAAAACCTTTGCAAGGCCAAAAAAAACTGCCAAACATGCTTTCTTATTATCCAAAGTGGTGGTAACGCTGTTTACTAGACTAACCAAAGCAGTTTCAGTTTTCACATTCTTTTGGAACCCAAACTGATTAGGAGAGATAATGTTGTGCATATTGAAAAACTTCATCAGTCGGTCCTTCACTATTTTATGAATATTTTTTGAGAGAATGCTCAGTAGAGATATATGGGTCTATAATTTTTTAAGTCATCCATTGAGCCTCATTTGTGTATTGGGAAAATATGCGAACGTTTTAATGCAGTTGGGAAAGTTACACCCCTAAAACTCAAATTGATTACATGTTTCAGTGGTAGTGCTATAAATCTTTGAGTATGTTTTACCAGTGCAGATGTAATCTGATCAGGCCCCGGGGCGCTACTTGCCTTAAGTGTATTAATAGTAGCTAGAACTTCCCTCTCCGACGTTGGCGTCAGATAAAAAGCATATTCGGGCACTTTTAAAGAATGAAGAATAGCGTCATTCAATGACTGTTCAGTCGTTTTGTTCCTATCAAGTATTTTGTTACGTGAGAGATTATTGCCTACATTGGCGAAATATTCGTTAATGCCACTACAAAACTTTTGTGGTTCCTGTGTCAATGATATTTTTTGTGCCATCAATGTTTAATGTAGAAGGGGCATTTCTCTCTCTCATGGCACTGGTAATGTCCCTGATAACACTCCAAATTATCTGTTGATCATTGTTTGAGGCTTTAATTGTTGCTCTATAGTAATTTTCCTTTGCCTTTTGGATGAGTTTCTTGCATGTATTTCTGTATTGCTTGTAAAATGTTATTGAGTGTGCATCACTGCATGTCTTGAGTTCCCGGTGCAGACGATATCTTTTGCATATACAATAAATCAATCCATCAGTGATCCAAGGTTTGAGTTTTGTGTACCTTCTACTTCTACTGTGTATTGTCTGTGTGGCTGAATTGATATGGGAGTTAAAATCATTAATCACAAGCTCTCCAGAGCTTCATTTACATTATGGGATTTGAGAGTATCTTGCCAATGCTCCGAATCAAGGGAGTGCAAGACCTCAGGTATGTTTGTAATAATTGCGTAATGGTCAGTAACTGTTGTCACATACACTACTGCTCTAGCCTTCTGCCGAGTTCTCACCATTGCGTGTTCAAAACAGGGACCCGAGCCCTAAAGTCACGCGTGTGGGAGTCGTGATAAAATGAATCAATCCATTAAAAGTCATTAGTTCTCTAGGTAATTCAAGGTATTTCTTTGACCTTCCATCAATATCAATGTTCACATCCCCCACAAGCACGACCTCCCGAGAACTCTGCCTAATCAATTGATCGAGAGCCACCAAAAAGGACTCAATATCATGCATATGTGGACGACGATAAACAGCAATTATAGTCTAATATAATTGCTGTTTATCGTCCTCCAATATATCATCCTATCAATAACTGATGCAGATATACAGAGGTAGAAATTTAAAAACAACTTACAGGAAATATCACTATCAAGAAAGACAAATGATCAGAAGTCAGAGGGATGCTAATTATATGAAATTGTACGTGCAGAGAGAAGCTTACAGCCTTCGAGAAGGAAAAAACATCCATGAAAAAACAGAGCCATACCTCAACAAAAACGTTAAATGTTCCTAACAATTACACTAGACTGCCCCGGCAAGAACATACGCAAGAACGGGTCTTCCAGCCGCTATGTCTGTTGGAAGGGCCTTAACTCTTCTGAACGGGACTGCTTCGGATGTTGACATATTTCATATCACATTACCAAAAGCAAAAGTAAATTTTCTTCTTAGATTGAGCGCGTTAGAAAGCACTCATCAACATACTTAAAAGTGACTGAATATATGTGTATCATATGTTTGTGTGTATATACTCGTATGTATGTATGCATATACATTATTTTTTAAATTACACCATTTTTTTTTTTCTACGTAATTTTTCTTCTTTTTCAATATGTCTTGTATTTTTCAAAGTACGAGTAATTGGGCTAAGCCTGTTTTGAAACAATAAATATAAATAAATAAAAACAAGTCCCGATTCAATCATTTTGTCATGCGCCATGAAAGAGATAGGATCGGAGTATGGATGTGGAATAGTAGGTGAACGATGTGTGAATAATAATAGGTGAACGATGTGTGAATAATAATAGGTGAACGATGTGTGAATAATAATAGGTGAACGATGTGTGAATAATAATAGGTGAACGATGTGTGTGAATAATAATAGGTGAACGATGTGTGAATAATAATAGGTGAACGATGTGCATCGAGATAACAAAGTCTGCCTCTCTGTTCTCTGCTTACCCCGATAAGGATATAGCGTGATGGCATCTATGTACGATTTGTTCTCTAACGACGTGTTTGTCCATGTTTGACGCTAGACTAATTATTCTATCGTAAATATTATATTTAATGGTGACGGTCTTAAGAATATAATTACAGTTTATGTGTGCAAAGTATTCTCGGTTTGACTAATTACTCATCTTACACAACAAAGTAAATATTACACAAACTATTATATTAGGTGTTAACATAAGTTGTGTCCGTTGTTTTCCAATTTAAAAATGAGCACCAAAAGTAAAACAAAAGGGTAAAAGTTATACGTCATTCGAAAGAAAATTTTCTGCTCTACAAGATATTGTGTTTGCTTTTAAGTTACATATATTATATTATTTGATTACAAGCCTTCAAAATGGAATGTCAAGTAGACGAAAGTGAGCATTTTCGACACCTTCTTCTGTTCGCGTTCAATCGAGAGTATAAAGCTGCCAAAGCTGCTCGCGATATTTGCTAAGTGTACGGTGAAGATCTTATGAATGAAAGGACAGCTCGTCGATGGTTTTTGCGTTTCAAAGACGGTAATTTCGACCTGAAAGGCATGGAGTGGACTTCGATGAGGACCGCTTAAACCATATTATTCATGAAGATCCCCTTCAAACCACCGTAGAATTGGCTGAGCAGATGAATTGTAGTCACATGACTGTATACCGCCATCTTAAATCAATGGGAAAAATCCAGAAGTTCGGCGCTTGGGTTCCACATATTTTGAGTGAAAACAACAAAAATCAATTGTCGAACGTTGAATGCGAACAGGTGGTGTCGAAAATGCTCACTTTCGTCTACTTGACATTCCATTTTGAAGGTTTGTAATCAAATAAAATAATATATGTAACGTAAAAACAAACACAATATCTTGTAGAGCAGAACATTTTCTTTCGAATGACGTATAACATTTACCATTTTGTTTTACTTTTGGTGCTCATTTTTAAATTGGAAAAAAACGAACACAACTTATGTTAACACCTAAATACATATCTATTATATGGTACAAGCATATCATTGTGAAATTTGTGTCTTCCTTACACAAAACTACTTTTCCCGCGAATTTAAGTCAAATAATTTAAAACAGAGATACTCAAACGAAATAAATATTTTTTTAAATTTATTTATTTACACATGACAAGAAATATACATAATTTGCGAAAAAAGAACAGGTAATTTAATTTGGACACACATTTTTAATGGATCTGGGTTATTGTTGCCTTTCATTTGTCGTGTCCCCAGTGAACTAGGCTTTTGCCTGTATCTCACTGAGGACATATAGAATGAAAAAAATGAATCGATATTTCTTTCCGATTTTTGATTATAGTCGTATAAAACCCCATTGCACATTCTCATCAACCTGACAAACAGTGACACTCAATTACATATGTATACATCACGCGAAATCAAACCCCTCACACTTCATCACTTCAGACAGATCAAAACGTTCATCCCACAATATACCGCACACAATCATAAAAATAAAAACAAAAGTATACAAAAATACAAATATAAAACAAAAAAAAAACCCGCTCAAGAGCTCACACAAACCTTTTCCACACGTCATTCCTCTTGCAAGCCCAAATACTCAAACTTTATTATTATTTAATAATATGTTACTTTATTATTCGTAAACAAATAAAATTATTATTATAGTTTAAAAAATATTGTTGGTTTGAATGAAATAGTTGAGAATTATAAACCTCAAATAATGGGTTGAGAATACTCAGATGAAATAATACTGAATCGATGAATCTTGCCAGTTCTATTGAAAATAATGAATATTGTTCGGTATTGAAAATACTCACTGATCCACAGTTGAAAATACTGACTGATCCACAGTTGGAAATATTGACTGATCCACAATTGAAAATACTGACTGATCCATAGTTGAAAATGTTGACTGATCCGCAATTGAAAATACTGACTGATCCATAGTTGAAAATATTGATTGATCCGCAATTGAAAATACTGACCACAGTTGAAAATATTGACTGATCCACAGTTGGAAATATTGACTGATCCGCGTTTGAAAATATTGATTGATCCACAGTTGAAAATATTGACTGATACGCAATTGAAAATACTGACTGATCCATAGTTGAAAATATTGACTGATCCGCAATTGAAAATACTGACCACATTTGAAAATACTGACTGATCCGCAATTAAAAATACTGACTGATCCACAGTTGAAAATATTGACTGATCCGCAATTAAAAATACTGACTGATCCACAGTTAAAAATATTGACTGATCCGCAATTGAAAATACTGACTGATCCACAGTTGAAAATACTGACTGATCCACAGTTGGAAATATTGACTGATATACGCGTTTGAAAATATTGACTGATCCAAAGTTGCAAATACTGACTGATCCACAGTTGAAAATCTGAAAATAGCCCACAATTGAATAACATTGACAATAATTCGTAATTGAAAATATTAAAAATGACCCACAATTGAAAATATTGACAATTATCCATACATGAAAATATTGTCGATTACCCTCAGTTGAAATACAACTATAGTATACCCAGTTGAAAATATTTCATTATATAAACTTTCGTTCTATAGAGTATAAACTGTCAGGTTTATTGTCACGTGGAAAATAGCTTCCAAGCAAAAAAATAGCTACCATAAACGAGACTTTAAGTAGGACTAGATTCAGACACTATTTAAAAAAAGATATGGGTACCAATGAATATCTCGGGATTGGAGACAAGCGTCTTATGAAACTAGGCCACTTAGAACGATATATAATACATATATATGTTGTTTATAGTTAAGACATTAACGTTGTGGAGGTTTAAAGGCATTGTAATTTATTTTTATCAAACACTGTTTATTCTACTTTTTTGTAACGGTATAACCCTACCGGTTTCAAGGCTTTCACCTCATCTTCAGGGGAGCGCAAATAAGACCTTGTTTGTATTTTCAATTGCGGATCAGTCAATATTTCTAACTGTGGATCAGTCAGTATTTTCAATTGCGGTTCAGTCAATATTTTCAACTATGGATCAGTCAGTATTTTCAATTGCGGATCAGTCAATATTTCCAACTGTGGATCAGTCAGTATTTTCAATTGCGGTTCAGTCAATATTTTCAACTATGGATCAGTCAGTATTTTCAATTGCGGATCAGTCAATATTTCCAACTGTGGATCAGTCAGTATTTTCAATTGCGGGTCAGGCAATATTTTCAACTGTGGATCAGTCAATATTTTCAACTGTGGATCAGTCAGTATTTTCAATTGTGGATCAGTCAATATTTTCAACTGTGGATTAAGTCAGTATTTTCAATACCGAACAATTTTCATTATTTTCAATCGTAACTGGCAAGATTCATCGATTCAGTATTATTTCATCTGAGTTTTCTCAACCCATTATTTGAGGTCCGAAATTCTCAACTATTTCATTCAAACCAACAATATTTTTTAAACAATTGTATAATAATAATTTTATTTATTACGAATAATAAAGTTACATATTATTAAATAATAATAAAGTTTGAGTATTTGGGCTTGCAAGAGGAATGACGTGTGGAAAAGGTTTGTGTGAGCTCTTGAGCGGGTTTTTTTTTTGGTGTTTTATATTTGTATTTGATAAAAATAAATTACAATATATATATATATATATATATATATATATATATATATATATATATATATATATATATATATATATATATATATATATATATATATATATATATATATATATATATATATATATATCTTTCAAACAGCATTTTCTTAACTAATATTCTGATTCCTTCTTCAATTTATTCAATGAAGACGAAATAAACCTTCAAGTTCTACTCCTCTCCACAGGAACATCTCCGAGACACATACTCGAAAGATACAATGCAGACACCCGTTTAAGGGACTTGAGTACAATTATACTAACCTTTTTTCTATATAGCTTTTTCGTATTTTGAAATGCTCCGGTCAGTAAAGATAGAATTTGTCCAAATCACTGACCATCTCATCCACAGGTGAATTACCACTTGGTACCTAATCACCTTACTAAGATACTATTTCCCATTACCACAAAGTTCCACACGCTGCTATTGCCGGTTGCGAAACATGGTTATTTGATCATCTTTGACCCAGCTGAAGTGTGGTGAACATTTCATGGATGATTAATTGCAGACAATTTTTAACCAACACGCATTGACAACAAGAATACATACCATTACGCCATTTCCCTGGGAGACTAGGCAGAGAGGACAGAGCGCCAGATTTTCCTACCTCAACATAAATTCTTCGTCTCTTCTACATTCATATACCTTATCATAAAACTCCTACTATTTGACGAGCTCAGCCTTCTACATTTTCTACTTTAAAAATGTCATTTTGTTCTTTCTCTTCTACCCCTTTCAGTCATATTTGCACTTAACATTTGTTTTTTTAGTACGTCTTAATTTATTCGCCCTACGTGCCTCTAAACCATCTTGGAGTGTTTTTCTTCATCTAACTCAACACATTAACATCAGCCTTTCGGTTATCAGTCTTCTTCTTCTTCTTCCTGGCACTGTCCCAACTCATTGCCTAGGTAGGCTGTTGGGGTCGGCTCTTCTCGTTCTCAGGCTGTATGTTCTTCGGTTCTGGGTGTCGCTTTCATCTAGGCCGTTTCTCTGAAGAAATTTCGAGCATTGAGAGTCATCCAGGAGTTCTTTGGTCTTCCTCTGGACGGCTGTCGAGGAAGATCCACAGACATTGCCTGATTTACCGCATGGTCTGGTGGTCTCCGTCATATGTGACCGTACCATCTCAGTTGTCATTCTTCCAGCTTACTGTTTATGTCAGTGACCCCCAGGCTACCACGAATGCGTGAGTTCTTAATTCTATATTTTAGTGATACTCCTGCCGACCACCTAAGCATTCGCATTTCTGTTGTTTCAATTTGCCTAGAGTATGAGCTGTACATATCATAGTCCAGCATTCTGAGCAATACATAATTGCGGGTCTAACGATTAATTAAGTTAAATATATTGTTTATAGTTAAGGCATTAACTTTGTGGAGGTTTAAAGACATTGTAATTTATTTTTATCAAACTTTGTTTATTTCACTTTTTTGTAACGGTGTAACCCTACCGGTTTCAAGGCTTTCACCTCATCTTCAGGGGAGCACAAACAAGTCTTGTTTGTGCTCCCCTGAAGATGAGGTAAAAGCTTTGAAACCGGTAGGGTTATACCGTTACAAAAAAGTGAAATAAACAATGTTTGATAAAAATAAATTACAATTAAGTAAATGTTTTAAAATTATCTCCCAACTCTTCAAAAAATTGTACGAAAAATTCGAAGATGAAGATCTAAGAATGAATGTTACGAAATTCAAATTTATGGAGATAAAAAATGGTGAAAGTAAACGTAAATGCGCTATATGACTCAAATTTAAAGATTGGATCAAGTTGAAGAATTCTGTTGTGTTTGGAAAGTATTTTCTCAGATAATGGCATAGCAATAGGAAATAAAATCAAAAGGAGCACTAAAACATATGATAATATACTCGAAGCAAACAGTTTGAGAATCTACTTTGAGTTATCATTATTTTCACATAAAACCTTTTATTTTTATTCTTAACCAAGGCTATATTGTAGCTTTGTTAATTAAACCTGATGGGAATGTCAAGCATATGAGGAGTTGATGGGCATACTGTTGATGTGGTTGTTGAGATTATAATGCGGTTATAACTGTGTAGGTGTTTTGCAACGTATTCATCAACGTATTCTATCGCTCTATTTTCTATTTTCTATTTCCCTCTAGTGGCCTTTGATCACTTTGTTATTTTTTTTCATATTTTTGTTATTTTGATATTAGAAAGATTTTTTTACTGTACATCAGCATTGGAAAGCATTTCCCATCGTATGTACGAGGCATATCCAGAAATTAAGTGTACTGAATTTTTGTAGGTTACAATTTTATTTATTTAAACAAAAAAATTACGTGGTTACCGTAGTACATATGTAAGCTATTTTTCGACATAGTCGCCATTCCTCTCAATGCAGGTGGTAAAGCGGGGTATCAACTTTTTGATGCCTTCCTCGAAGTAGTTTCCCGCCAACCCCTCCGTCCACTTCTCCACCTCCTCCTTTACCTCCTCGTCGGTTGAAAACCTTTTTCCACCCATGTGCAGCTTCAGGGAGGTAAAGAAATAGTAATCTGAAGGTGCTAGGTCAGGGAAATGCGCGGGATGGTTCAGGACATCCCATTTAAACGAGGCGAGCAGTTCCGTCTGGCATTGTTGTGCAGCAGGCAGACTCCCTTTGTTAGCATGCCTCTCCTCTTGTTCTGAATCGCCCTCCGCAATTTTTTTAGGGTCTCACAGTATCTTGCAGAGTTGATGGTCTCCCTTTGAGGCATATATTCAATTAAAATTATGCCTTGACAGTTCCAAAACACGGATGCCATGATTTTCTTGGCTGGAAATTGTGGTTTTGAACTTTTTGGCGGAGGGTGAAGAGGTGTGACGCCACTGTTGAGACTGCCTTTTGGTTTCAGGCGTGTAGTGTGCAACCCAAGTTTCATCTCCAGTAACGATGGAGCGGAGAAATTCATCTCCATGGAGTTTGCAGCGCCTCAAAAACTCTTGTCCGGCCTCCACTCGATTCAACTTGGCGGGAGGTTGGATTGACATATTTCACGAAACGTGTTGTCGCGTCGACACTTCTCAACGTACTGACCTCGAACCGGTCTCGTTGCGGAGGGGAAGGGTCAGGCTACACGGAAGTGTAGCCAACATGTCGAAAATAAAATCCATCCGGTCGTGAGAGCCTCAGTACACTTACTTTCTGGATATGCCTCGTACAATCCCCTCTCATCTAACTCAATCCTGTGCAAACTCGGTCACTTCAAACCCAACTACGATTACACAGTTTCTCAATCTGTAAATAATATTTTGGAAATAAAAAAAAAAAAGTATTTTAAGAAACAATAAAACTTTATTTTCAAACAAAACAACTCAATATACACAAAGTGGATAAATACAATATATTCATTATAGTATTAAGAACACGCTAATATTTTTTTACAAAAAAAAAACATACAAAAAACACACATAAGTCAAACAAAATTCACTAGAAAATTCATTTTATTATAGCTAAAAAAATATTATGTTTATTAAAATGATAAATGAGTGAATTGAATATATACTAGAGAAAATGTAGCATGGTCCCTGTGACAGTTCACAAATTTGCCCCAATACAACTTTGTAACGACGTTCAGTAATTTGAATTATTTTATCAACTTTAATATAAGCCTCGATTCTAATAAATAGCGAGTTATTTAGGTAAATACATTACATAAAACTAACAATAATGACAAATTAATACATCTTGTTACAAATTAGCAAAAATGTGGCAGTTTGTTAAAATCAAATAATATTTGGTGACGTTTGTCAAAAGTCACTAAGTTAGTCTGCATTGGCTAGGGATGGGGTATACGATAATTGGATTTTCGATTTTTTTATACCTAAAATGAAATGTTCGTAATTAGTATTAATTCATAGTGGATCTTGGCCTATTTAAAGATATATACAAATCATACAATACATTAGAAAGTCGGTATAATGAAAATTAGGAATTAAAACGTCAGTTTAGAGAAATACAATTTTTCGAATTATAAAAAAAACGATTCGATTTCTAAAAAAAAAGCGATTTTACCCCATCCCTTTGAGACATGACATTTCAAATGTCACAGGGACCATCCTACATTTTCTCAAGTATAGTTATAGTAATGAAATAAATAGTCCTTCTCATGATATCATAATCATTCTGTAAGTTCCGTAAGGAACACAGGAATGTCATAAAATACCTTTATCCAGATCGGTTCTCAGCTCGGCCTTCTGCGTCGTCAAACGCCAAGTCATGACTGTAAATATCCCTGTCGTAATATTGATTTTTAATGGAGGATCGGGGTCCGATTCGTTGATTTAATTGCAAGCCATAACAGTGCAGATACTACCTACGTATGGAGTATCTTGATGTACGGCTGCGAGACATGGTTCCTATCCGAAAGAGATAGACGAAGACTGGAGGCTTTTGAGATGTGGTCCTATAGAAGACTATTAGGAATTTCCTGGAGAGACCACATCACAAATGAAGAGGTCGAAGGAGGAAGGCACCTGCTCAGGATCCTGTCCGAAAGGCGTGCAGGATGGATCGGTCATATAATACGACAAGAGGGCCTCTTGCATGCCATAATGGAGGGTATGACCGAGGGGACAAACTCTAGGGGACGCTCACGCCGAGAGTACCTGGAGGACCTGTTGGTGGACGTGCGCTGCTCAACATATACAGATTTAAAAAGAGCCGCACAGGACAGGGAGGAATGGAGGAGAAGAGTTGAAATTGCTGCAAACCAGTCTTAGGACTGCAACCACGGAGAGAGAGAACAGTGCAGGTTTGCAGATCTTTGCCTGTTACAAAGTTGTCGGTTCTGGTTATGTTGTATTTATTTGAAATATTAAATAACTCTTTGCGTGTCGTGATCATTGTACGTACCACATGTTCCATCAGAAACACAGTGATGCTATAAAATGCCTCCATTTAGGTTGGTTCACATTGTGACCAGCGGCGGTCGGTCCTGCGCTGGTACGTTGAGCATCAACGCACCTCGAGACGCTGAGCGAATATGAAATATCGCTTTCTCACGGTTTACTGTATGTCTCTGTCTGCCCTATATGAATTAGCGTCTCATTCGTCACATGGTCGTATCATCTGACACCTTAACATATTCTTAAGGTATCTATCTTCAAAACTTAGGAGTTTCTTCCTTGGATCTTGGTTATATACCAAGATTCAGAGTCATGAAGCAAAATAGGCAGGACACAAATGCCAAATAGCTGACACTCGCCTTCAGACTAACCCTTTAGATCAGGGGTCTCCAAACGTTTTAGCCTAAGGACCACACTGACTCCTTCACTAAGTACCAAGGGTCAAGACCCTAGCTAGCTCATCATACCAACATACTGTAGTTTTTGAATTACGCGCAAATTTTTGTATTGGGACTAGCCGGCGAGTGAGATATCTATGGCGCAGGGTGCGGGGGTGGACTCCGCTCCGTTCTCTTATCATAAATTAAAGTTAAAATGTTCAATTTCATTACGTATTTCAGTTATTGTATTTCTTAATTGGTCGTGAAATAAAAACATCTGATTATTATTTTGTGTGATTTACTTACATTGTAAATTTTACAACGTAATCAAAATAAACTATATGACGGGCCGGATACCGGGCATATCCGGCCCGCTACCGCGGACCGGATTGGTGGTGCTTGCGGGTCGGTGTTGGCCCGCGGGCCGTAGTTTGGAGACCCTTGCTTTAGATTATCAATATTTAAAAATGGATGTCCAATAAGAAAGCTTATGAATATTAAAAAAAAATCCAGCCTTATGTAAGTTTGTACTAACTCGTATTTGTGAGAACCATTTTGAAAGGATCACTAAAGATCACTATTGTTGCAGATACTTGGATCCATTTTTAATGACTGGATTTTTAATGTGCACGAAGCAAATGACCAAAGAATGAATAAATAAGTGAGAGTATCTAGAAGCTAGACCAATTGGTCGACTTAGGAAGATGCTTTAGCGTATGGTTCTAGTGGGACGTGATGATGATAGTAGTTGTTGGTAAATAAATAAAATACGTTAAATCGCAATGCGGAAGGAGAGAGTGAATGAATATTTTATTTATCAGTATGTAGGTATTTATACATTTTAGAATGGGCGCGGGAGTGCGCCCGCGATATATTTTTATCTCGCTTCTGTGCGTGCAGAAATGGTTAATTGAAGTATTGTAGATATCGTAAATAGTATTGTGGGTTAACAATTTGTTTACGGAACCGGCGAGACAGCGTGATGCGTTCTCTTTCTACTGTGGAATGCGGCGCGATGTCCGGCCGCGTCAATGTTTTTGTATGTGAACTTCGGACATATCCAAAGGTCGTTTCGTCGGTCGTTGACCGTATGTGTTGACAATATTCAGCGACGACCGTGGTTCCCACAATGCTTTCAAATGCTGAAAATTAAGAAAGACTGAAGACTTATCATGCAGGGTCGTCGAACGAGGAACAGAGTCAAGGAGATTCAAGTTGTGCCGAAGATATGTGTTCATTGGAGATAAGCTTAAAAAGCTATAAAATAGTTTATATTTTTGTGCCTTATTGGTTTGATCCAGAAATTATGGAAGGAAAGTATTATAGCACGACTATGGCATATCTTAGGTGCAGAAACAAGACAGCTGTTGATGGTGCTAATAGTTAGGAATCTAATGATGACAATGATAATGATGATGGTGAAATTGCAGCATTGCTAACAAGAGGAAGAATTTTTGAATCTAAGCAAAAACTATGAAGCAAATGTGCAAAATTTAAAATCGCTAAAAAGACAACCACATTTTATGATTAACAAAATGGGCGCTTCTTGCGCAATTTCCAACTTTAACACTAAAACGGATTACATTTAATAAGAAAAAAAAAACAAACAAACGTAAAATAAACAATAACTAATTATAAAATATTAATTAATAATATTGTGGTAATTTGGTTTGCATAAAATATACAAAAAAATAATTAAATAAAAGATTGATGTTTCAACATTCAGTTCATTAAAATGTATTCATTATGACTGCTCAGATATCAAAGTTAAACTTACCAGAACGTTGGTTTTTGCAATCTTATTGTATGGTACCGAAGCATGGACATTGTATAAGGAACGCAAGGATATGTATGCTTTAGATATTTGGCGCTTCATGTGGCGTGTACCTTGGACAGAATGCAGGAAAAACTGATCAATTTCAGAAGATCTGCAAACTGATACATACTTCATCCATATCACCAGACAGGAAGATAGAATACAGAAACTGGTGATCTATGGAAGAATAGAAGAATCTTGATCATGAGGCATTTCAGCAACATATGCAACCATCAGCTCACTCCAAGAGTTTAGTAGAAACTCCAAGAGTTGAGTAGTCTGTGACCCAAAAATGCTTATTAAACTGAAAGGAAAGGTATACCAGACTGTCGTTAGACTCGCAATTATGTATGGCTCAGAATGCTGGACTATGTACAGCTCCTACTCTAGGCAACTTGAACAGCAGAAATGCTAATGCTTAGGTGGTCGGCAGGAGTATCACTAAAATATAAAATTAAGAGCTCACACATTCGTGGTAGCCTGGGAGTCACTGACATAAATAGTAAGCGGGAAGAACGACAGCTGAGATGGTACGGGCACATAAGCCGGAGACCACCAGACCATACTGTAAATCAGATAATGTCTATGGATCTTCCTCGACAGCCATCCAGAGGAAGACCAAAGAATTCCTGGATGACTCAATACTCCAAAATCCTACAGAGAAACGGCCTAGATGAAAGTGACACCCAGAACCGAAGAATATACAGCCTGAGAACGAGAAGAGCCGACCCCAACAGCCTACCTAGGCAATGAGTTGGAACAGTGCCAGGAAGAAGAAGAAAAGTTTAGTAGAAACACCATGAGAACTTGTTGCAGTGCGGTTAATTTGATCACAAAATCAAGTCCAATGATTACAACTGCTCTGTTAAGAGTATAGTCAATAGGAAGAATTACTGCTCAAAACACACTGGAAACTGTGAATAAAATTAGTCACCCAAGTAGGACACCTTTCGGATTTTAATATTAGTCAGCAACTCTCTATCGACTTTGGCTCTTTGAAGAACCCTTGTGTTGCTGATCATATCCGTCCAGGGTATACGTAGCATTCTCCAGTGCATTCAAATTTCGATTGCTTCCAGTCGGTTTATACTACCAACTTTGAGGGTCCATGATTCTACTCCATGCAAAATAACGCTGACCAAACGTAGCATTTGACTAAACGTTGTCGAAGTTTCAAGTTTAGATTATCATCGCAGAATACGCTTCTCATATTTAATACAACTTTAAGTAATGAAATTTTTTAAAAATATGGGTGGAACAAGGTTGTGTGAAATTCCCTATTAAAGTCAGCCAGAGAGTTAAAGATAAAAGCTTGGTAGAAGTATTGAAAATCATTGATGTTGAATATATTGTATGATTGAGAAGAATGGGCCAAGCTAATTTTACAGAAGGAAGTCCAAGAGGACAACCAAGGAAGAGATGAGAAGATAAAGAAGTAAATCAATAAAAATGACAGAGGATAGACACATGGACCCTAAAAATGACAGAGGAGGAAGGAACTAATCAAATTATTATTCATCCGAACAAATTAATTATAAGTGATGTAAATACGAAAGAAACACGTGATGAAGAATGACAGGTGATGAAGGTAAGATTTTTTTAAATCTAAGCAAACACGGACACGCCATGTTAAAAAACTTTTGTAATGTCTAAAAAATACATAAAACTTTATACATATACACCGCTACTGAATGCTTTTTCATCAAACTCTTATTGAATGATAAGGGTAAAACTAAATAAAGCAAAAGTGATTATTAATTTTACATCTGTGAAAATCTGCTACGACTAAGCGAAAATAATATTTATTATGCATATTAAAATATTTATTTACACACACAAAACTAACAGAATCACTAGAAACACGACAGGAGGAAATTTCCCTTGACTGAAAAAGCTAAAGAATTTTGTATAAAGACCACAGCATCCAATAATGTATTCATCAAATCTACTTTGCATTGATCTCTATAAATAAGATCATATTTGAAAAATAACTAAATTAACAGTAAACTGGAAGGATGTGTAATCTTTATGCAAAAATCAACTATTTCAAACTCCTTTTTTTTGATAAGCCAATCCATGAAAGATATAAAAGGATATTTGTGTTTAAACTACTTGGACAGTGGCAAAAGCGCTGAAAGTGACTTTTTTGGGAGGCTCTGCGCTACACGTCCTCACAACTGGTCGCTTTGAACCTTCCTGGGTCAGGTTCTTCTTTATCACCGGCTTGAGCTGTCCTTTTTCTTTCTTCTCCTTTTCTGGCTTTGACTGCCAAATTTGCTTAGCGTGATTCTGTTGGCCGGATCCTATCTCCTTCAGCTTATCTGTCAGACCATAGAGTCTATTTGAGATATTCAAATAGTTCATAGATCCACCTAGAGTGTTTCTTTTATAGTCTTGATTGAACAGTAGCTTTCCATACTTCAATTCTTTATTTTGGTACGAAAGCTTGTTGAAATCTTGCTGGTAGTTTGGAGCAAAGTTCGTCCTTTTGTTGTCTTGCATTTGTGACAGTATCACAAAATCTGGATTTGATGCTACGAAACTCTTAGGATACTCTTGTAGACTTCTCGGGTTCCTGGTATTCGGCTTCATGAGAACTTGTGGCTGAGGAGTCTGCACGGGAGCTGGAGATGATGAAAGACGATAGTAGACGGCTAAAGCGCGTCTTGCAGGCCTGGCAAGACTATGAAAGGCACTGCTAGAAAAAGTGGACCGACTTCTCCATTCTTCACGATCTGACTCGTAGCCGTTCGACCCTGAAACAAAGAATATTTATCAGTTTATATTTAGTAGTAGTTTGGAAATATGTAGATGGAGATATTTTTCTTTTTAAATTTATAATAAGTTATTTATTTATAATTTGACACTTAATTGTATGACAATCTGGCTAGTTTATTTCCTGATGACAATATTTTCCAACTAACCAGAAAAAAATTAAACAAGATAAATAAATAATAATAAATATAGGTTTATTGATAGCAACATAGTATGTACATAAAACATTTAAATATACTTCAAGAACACATAAATTGGAGAGAATACATTAAAGACAAAAGCTATCAAAAGGTCTGGACTCATCTAATAACATCCCCCCGGCCAAGATACACCCTACCAATATAGGGCGAGCCCAACCACGAAGACACCAGATGTTTTTCAGCCCACACCCTTGCTTATGTAGAATAAGAAGAAGAGAGAAAAAAAAACACAGAAAATAAATAGATGACAGTAAAATACATTCAAGAGAGAAGACATTAAAAGGTCCGGGCTCATCCTACAAACATTCCCCCGGCCGAGAACCCGACCGCAAGGACATCGGGGGGCTTTCAGTCCTCACCCCCGTATTTACAGCCCACACCCCCGTAGATTAAAAAAAAAACAAAAACTTATTGCAGAGAACAAATTAAAAAAGTAAACCCACATATACCACATAAGGTTAACTGTCAGCAAGAACGAAAAAAAGAAAACAACCCTTATGACTTATATTCTATTTGTGGTCGTCAGTCGGGGAGGATTATTTCATTAAATATTCTTATAAGTTTTGGTATTTTAAATATGCTCATCTTAAGATGAGCATATTTATCTTAAGATAAAAATATCATCTTTATCTTAAGATAAAAATTAAAATAATAGAAGACAAACAGAGAAACATATTATTATTATTAATAAAAGGATTTGTTTTGCACTATTTGGTTCTCCATCCCTAATTTAAGGATTTGTAACAAAGGATAAGCACTAGTATGAGATAAAGTAACGCTCAAAAGTGCTGGAAGAAGATTTTTAGTACAGAAAATAGATACAATGATTTAAAAATTGCTGTAGAGTAAAAGATAATTCTAAAGATTTCTCTACTTCACTATTCTAAGATATGATGACACTACAATAGAATAAACACAAAAGATAATCACTTAATCCTTTGCGAAATATAAAATTCTCGTCTTTCATTGTGTCTTATTATTATTTTTGTGCAATCCCAAATTGCTAGCATTTTATGATTTCCGTATTTATTGTTACGTACATTTTCGTATGCTATTGAAATCTGCCGCCACGCTGCCAAAGTTCCCGCCATTTCTAATAATTGACACGCGCCAGCTTAACATTCTGGCGTCACGGCTGTCAGTTACAAAATGACAATAATAGGAGAATTTATATGTAATATGTTCATTGGAGAAGATAGAAAATTACTATGCGCTATCACGTACATCGAGTTAAACCTTTAAGAACGTAAGCTATAATATATAAACATGGTACTTTGACTAAACAATAACATAAACAGCGGTTTTTAACATATGAGGTAAAGTGTACCGCGGTGCTAGTGCCTTCATATGTAGAAAATAAATCTGGACATTGCAAAAAAGTGATACAAGCTGGAGAATCGTATAATTTTCGTAGAATATCTGATGTGAATATTTGATATAATAAAAAAATGATCGAATAAAGGATAACTGTTTGTTTGAAATGAATTTTACGAGTATAATGAGATATAAGGAAGCGATCTCGAGATAAATATGTTTTAGGGGTTTTATAACAATATATGTAGTTTAGTTCTAAAATTTGCCTACAGCACCCAACAAAAGAAAAAGGACATCTCGGTTATCACGGTAGTACGTTGAGTAGTTGGTGATATTAAGGACAGTAGTTTGCACATTGCTGCATATGAAAAGGACAGAGTTTGTCAGACTCCATCTACGCATCTCATCATTCATCATTGCCGGGCCTCGCAGTCGAGGATCCCCTCGCCACTCCAACGTCAGTCCTGAACCGTTCTCCCACGTCGATCGTGTGATCTTCTGTGAGAGACAAGCCCGATCCTGGATGCGCACTCCCTTCCACAAATGCCACAGACATATGGAACCTGCTGAGCCGCCTGGCCATGTTGACGCATGTTCGCAGCGCGTAGATGTCTCTCATTTTTCTACTTGTTACGCATCTAATACACATATGGCTCTTAATGTAAACGTAAAAGTTTAAATGTAAACGTAAATGTAAACTAAATGTAAACGTACAAGTTTAAATGCAATATATCATATGTTGTTTAAGTCTTCTTTGTGCTCCCCTGAAGTTGAGGGGAAAGCCTTGAAACCGGTAGGGTTATACCGTTACAAAAACGTGGAATAAACAGTGTTTGATAAAAATAAATTACAATGCAATATATCAGTGATTGAGAATGGCGATTTTTATAATGACGTAACTTTAAATAAAAAAAAAATAAAACAAGGTTCCTCTTTGTCAGGAAAAATATGAATGAATTATTAAATGTAGAGCGTGTGATGAGAAGTTGTTAGACATACATTTAATGTGGTTGAAATTGTGTATGTGATAGCTTGGATTATAAGTGTGTTAGGATGTGAAAGCTTAATGTGATGTTACAGTTAAGTGTTTTAGTATGTAGGACAAATATATGAAATTTGTTTTTAAGAAAAGAGACCACTTCGTCACAGGCTTTGCCTAGTGGAGAAGTTTTTACATTATTTCGTACTTGTCTCTATAGTACGTTATTTACTAAAATGATGTAAATTTTAAACGAGTGTTGAGACAATCAAAATTAAAAAATAGTTTTTCGACAAAATAAATTCTTTGCACAGTTATGGTATAAAATAATCTTAAAATCCTCTCATATGACAAATAAAGATATCTTGTTGATTGCATATAATTGTGGTCCATTTGACAGATTAAGAGATTTGTGGTCGGAAAGATGTTAAAATACGGATGAAAATATTAGCCTAAACTTAATGAGTTAATGAGTCAAACTTTATGAGTCAATGATAAGATTTAAAACAGGGTCAAAATTAATTTTTAGAGAAAATTCCGAACAAGTCTGAAAGCTAATTTAGAGACAGTGATCATTCTTTTAAGACTGTATGCAGTCAAAATGATCAAATAGTAGAAATGAGGAAAGTTATAAAACAAAAACTAAAAAGGCATAGCAAAAACTGTCATTTTTTAATTCGTAATTTTTTCAAGCAACTTGCTTATTTTTGGAAAACTTTGACATGTATTTAGAAACTCAATCTTACATACACTGTGAGGTATCATTTCGAAATGCTTCGTTATGAGCGGTGAACCCAGGAGGTTTCCTCATTCAGCCATAATATGTCTGTCATTCAGCGCTGCACTGAGCAAGGCAGATCTATTGCTGCAGTCTCCCCTCTAACCTCGTACTCTTCCGAGAAAGATCATAAACTCAATGCATGTTCGAGGCACAAACGGCATAATATTCTATTGCGTCAAGATTATGCAATTACTGTGTAATGATATGATTTATAGTCAATTACAACTTACTCCGATGCGTTTCCTAACGTGTGAAATGGATAACCCAAATTCAAATGAATTCTTTAAACTCCTAAACCATTTTGTCTTGTTAAAAAGAAACTCCGTAGCCCAGTTAGTTGATAAGACGTTTTTTTTCATTTAGATACTCGTATTTTGGTATAAGTATGTTTCTCTACCATTTAGATACTCGTATTTTGGTATAAGTATGTTTGTCTACCATTTAGATACTCGTATTTTGGTATAAGTATGTTTCTCTACCATTTAGATACTCGTATTTTGGGTATAAGTATGTTTCTCTACCATTTAGTGGTTTGATACTAGAACGCATGACTCGAAGGTTTAGTTTTTGAGTTCGTTTTCTGATCAATTAATAAAGGTAAGTGGTGTTATGTTATGTGTAGTATAATTGTTATATTATTTCAGAAATGTATCTAAATTACTATCGCAGGATGCTGCGAGTCCATAATGATATCATCTTTAAACGGATGAATGAAGATAGAGAAGTATCACTGCCCATTTAAAGGAGAAAGTAAGATAACTTTGGGCATACACATATAATGTGAGCAGAAAAATATGACATCCTTCAATTGATATTACAGGGTAAAATTCAGAGCAGATAAAGTGCTGGAAGAAAACGAATCTCCTAGTTGAAAAACTTACTGGAGTTGTTTCATTGATAGTCAAGATGATTGCCAACCTTCGGAAAGGAGAGGAATTTGAAATAAGATTAAAAAAAATCTATAAAGTCCTTACCCATATGTGCTCTGGGCACTGACGGAGTATTTTTCAATGGTGCAGCATCATGCTCTTTGGTTGGAATTTTCTCTCCTCTCTCCACACTAATCTTCACCACTTGTCCTCTCACTACCTCAGCTCCTCCTCCAGGTGGAGGTGGAGCCTTGCCCTTTATTCTCCTCAACAATTGCTTACGTCTTTGAGGCTTCAGAGGAACTTCAGAACTTTGGTTGTTGAAGTTGCCGTAGTTCATACTCGGATAGTCCATACTCTCATACTCAATATCCGTGTATATCAGTCCATCGATCTCACCGATGTCTTTTGATTTGTTATCAACCTTTGATCCACCATTCCCGTTGGTAGAATTATATTCATATTTAAGAGATTTGTTGTTTTTATTGTTGTTATCGTTCATTTCTTTTATTTTCTGTTCAAAGACTTGTTTGTTTTTCTGAATTTGCCCAGTCATAGTTATATAGTCTAAACTCTTAGCTGTATAGTTGTTATGATCGCTGCTAAAGTTCTTGACATAATGACTTGTCACTCCGTTGTTTGTAGAATAATCAAAAGCTTTATTGTAATTGGTCTGATTGGATCCCGTTTCGAGAGAACTGATGCTGGACTTGCTCTTCGTGGATAGACTCGGACTAGAACTTCCATCGCTCATTTCACTTGAAGATGAATTAGTGAGTCTATTTCTCATCTTGAAATATTTGTAGGTGAAAAGAGTTCTTCTAAACTCTTGTTCGCTTTCAAACTTCAAGACTAATTCTTCTCTCAAGTTCTTCTTCAGTATTTCAACAATCAGAGTATTTTTAAAGTCGTTCGTATCGTTGGAAATACAATCCACAATATCGTCTATCTTGAAGCTTTCAATTTTGATAATCCTTTTGCCTTCGAATATATTGATAGTGTTAATATTTTCTTTATTGTTTTTTGGTATTTCATCTTTGTCGATCGTAAACTGCAGCTCCAGTTCGTCTTTTGGGTTGAACTCCACTAGAATGTGTTGCGGTCTGGCTTCGGGTTTGTAGAAGGACCTCCAATCAAGTCTTGGACCATTACAGGGCCTGACAACTCGCACCAACAACTTTGCTGTTCCTTTTGAAACAGCGTTTTTTCTTCCCGCTATAGTCATCTGAAACAAGAAAGAAAAATATGTAAATTTGAGTTGAACGAATCGATTTAAGTATTTCTCTCGCTTTTATTGAAGACTTGTTTTGTTCATCATAGCTACATTTAGGAATAACACATGCTTCTGTAATCCAATATTGAAAATCTATCTAGAGTACAAAACGATAGCTGTCTCGGATGTGGACATATTTAGTTCAACGCTATCAGGGTTTAGTAGGGTGGTGGCTGAATTTACGGAGGTATAAGAGTGTTTTTTTCAGCATGAAGGTCTATTATAGTATTTTGGTGCCAACTTTGATGTACGTGAGTGAAATGTGGACGTGAAAAATGGCTGATAGGAGTCAAATAAATGTTGTGGAAATGTGTGCATTGAGAAGAACACACAGGGGAACAATACGTGACTGAAAACGGGATAAAATGATTATAGGTTGAATTTGAACTAAGAACTGGTGTATTGAATATCATATAGATGAAGAAAATTAAGCTAAGATAAGTTAGGCATGTGTAAGCAATGAAATAAGAAAGAATAAATTTATTTATTTATTTATAAGTAAACGGTATAATGTACCTTACAAAAAAAAATTAATAAAAATATTTGACAGATTAATACAAAATAAAAAATAATTTTACCCAATTACAATAAAAATATTTAGAATGAAACAGGTATCAATCATATCGTATAATCACATGTTATTAACACAACACGGGCTCGTCCATAGGTACACAACATGTATTGCGCATAAAATAGATACAAAATAGACAAATCATTGAAAAAAAAAAAAAAAAAAATATCATACAAACTGAAAATAAAATATAAAAGACGGAATCAGACAGGTATCAGACGGAATCAGACAGGTACAACTTCACAAATCTTCAAAAAAACACGGAGATAAAAAGTCATAAAATAGTAAAAAAAAAACAATAATCAATTAAAAAGCAGTTCAAAAAAGGTCTTAAAATGTCCTCGAAAGACACGCGGGATCTCACTTCAAGGCTCGGATATTCGAAAGTGCATTTTCATTCAAATACATATATAGTGCATATTTGAAGGTGTGTGAAAGAAAGACCGAGGAAAGTAAGATAAGTAAATTATATTTTGAAAGAACGAAACCTAGAATTCGTAGAAGAGGAATCGTAGAAGTTGTATAAGAAGGTGGATGATTATGGAGGAGGTAAGGATGTGTCGAGATAACAAAGACAGGGGCTCTATTCTCTTTGCCTATCTCGATAGGGAAATGGCTTGATGGTATATATAGAAATACTGGTCCACTTAAAATAGCCACGTTTTCCACGGTCTACAGTTTCGGTTTGCCTCGGTTGTACTTCAGAGTTGTATTCTCGCTTAGTCATGTCCAAACCATCTTAGTCACATGTCCAAACCATCTTAGTCACATGTCCTAACCATTTTAGTCACATGTCCAAACCATCTTAGTCACATGTCCAAACCATCTTAGTCACATGTCAAAACCATCTTAGTCACATGTCCAAACCATCTTAGTCACATGTCCAAACCATCTTAGTCACATGTCCAAACCATCTTAGTCACATGTCCAAACCATCTTAGTCACATGTCCAAACCATCTTAGTCACATGACCTAACCATCTTAGTCACATGTCCAAACCATCTAAGTCACATGTCCAAACCACCTTAATCACATGTCAAAACCATCTTAGTCACATGTCCTAACCATCTTAGTCACATGTCCAAACCATCTTAGTCACATGTCCAAACCATCTTAGTCACATGTCCAAACCATCTTAGTCACATGTCCAAACCATCTTAGTCACATGACCTAACCATCTTAGTCACATGTCCAAACCATCTAAGTCACATGTCCAAACCACCTTAGTCACATGTCAAAACCATCTTAGTCACATGTCCTAACCATCTTAGTCACATGTCCAAACCATCTTAGTCACATGTCCAAACCATCTTAGTCACATGTCCAAACCATCTTAGTCACATGTCCTAACCATCTTAGTCACATGTCCAAACCATCTTAGTCACATGTCCTAACCATCTTAAAGCCCCTTTCTTTATAGTACTTAAAACATTAATTTGTTCCATAATACATTGGCACTATAATTTTTTTAGCGCACGCATTTCTGTAATAATAATCTTGCTTTTATCGTTTTCCTATCAAGTCCAACTTTCACTGCCATAAGTCAAGCTGGATTCCTACACACTATTTTGTATTCTCATTTCCCCTACTTTTGATATAGGCGGTTGTTGTTTATTACACGAGTATATAACGTCGTTAACCTTTTTCCCTGTGGCTTATGTTTTTAATTTATTCAATACATTATTTGTAGTATCAACTTTGATGCATAGAATTGAAATATGGACGTGAAAAAATAATAAAAGAAGCCAAATAAATGTTCCAGCAATGCGTGCACTGAGGAGAATATTTATTTATTTATTTTTTCAAAACAGGCTTAGCCCAATTACTTACCAAAAATACAAGACATTAAAAAAGAAGAAAAATTACATAGAATTTTTTTTTAAATTATATAAAATAAAAAATAATGCATATGCATGCATACGAGTACTCGTATATACTCGTACACACAAACATGTGATACACAAATATTCAGTCACTTAAGTACGTTGATGAGTGCTTTCTAACGCGCTCAATCTAAGAAGAAATTTTACTTTTGCTTTTGGTAATGTGATATGAAATATGTCAATATGCGAAGCAGTCCCGTTCAAAAGAGTTAAGGCCCTTCCAACAGGCATAGCGGCTGGAAGACCCGTTCTTGCGTATGTTATTGAGAACAGTTCTTGCCGGCGCAGTCTAGTGTAATTGTTAGGAACATTTAACGCTAATCTTTGTAGTAATGCTGGACAGCTCACTACTCCTCGAACGAGTCGGGATCCAAATGCAAGCATTGCTCATCAAACACTGTTTATTCCACTTTTTGTAATGGTTTCTGTAACCCTACCGGTTTTAAGGCTTTTACCTCACCATCAGGGAAGCACAAACAAGACTTGTCATCAGGGGAGCCCAAACAAGACAAGTCTTGTTTGTGCTCCCCTGATGAAGAGGTGAAAGCCTTGAAACCGGTAGGGTTATACCGTTACAAAAAGTTAAATAAACAGTGTTTGACAAAATAAATTACAGTGTCTTTAAACCTCCACAATGTTAATGCCTTAACTATAAATAATTTTTATTAAGTATGTTTAAGTTTACTATTTCCTTTTTTAAAAGTAACGTTGTATATACATTTTCACTCAGCAATTGCAACTAATCTGCGTATCAAGTGCTCAGATGGTTAGAAGAGATTGACGTTTAGCAATAAACTCGTCATTTATACATTTTACAAAAAAGTATATTAACAAATTTGATATAACTTAAAGATAACCATAGTAACGTTTGCTACACGTTTGCGGCACTTAGAGCCAAAAAATGTGGTAACATTCCTCTTGAAGAGCTTTTACCATAGATGACAAAACAATTCTATAAATCTAAAACACATTTTAAATACAATAAATCTAGGAAAACATTCATAAATTAACATATATGTACCTTGAAATCTTACTTGAACACGCCATTTACGATATAATATGAAACTTTAATAAATATACACTTGTAAAATTAACTTAAAAAACTCATGAATGGATAGTCGTAATTTCTTATTATAAATTCTCCTTTAAAGCGTCACGATTCCGCTGGTCAAACTTTCATCAGCCACGATCTGCATGCCCTTGACAATGACCGGTTTATTTCACCAACTTTTTATTACCACTTTTCTTCTCCACGTTTTTGTGACACTATTTTCTGTTTTTGTACCACTTTAAAAACACTCACTCCAACGTGGTAAATATTATACTAAAGTGAATGAACACAGAACAAAGGTGGAATGTTAGTTCCGGATTGATTGATTGATTTGTCACCAATATTTTATAATTCAAATGTCAAGTAAATAGAAATTTCTAATTCCTTACTCATTCTGAATTGTGTAATGAAATTCCATAAGTTAAATTCTTTTGGAAAAATCAGTTTTCTCATTCATTCATTCTTATCGAACCATTTAACATACCTGGATTGATAATGCAGACATATTAGAGAGTGTGACCGGGAGACAACATTGTCTTCGGTATCATTTATCGTGCCTTTAGGTTTAGACTCATTTGAGAA
This sequence comes from Odontocerum albicorne, assembly GCA_949825065.1. Lineage (NCBI taxonomy): Eukaryota > Metazoa > Arthropoda > Insecta > Trichoptera > Odontoceridae > Odontocerum > Odontocerum albicorne. Next base: position 31,954,426 of record OX463858.1, read on the forward strand.
GGCACGTAACTCGTGAGTAGTAATCGCAATAATACCACACACGTGAAGAGGCAACAACACCAGTATTCTAGCGCTTGTGAGTGTTATCTCCAGAGGAATTTTTCAACCAGGCTAGGGCCTTTTGTTTAAAAAAAATCGGATATTTTCGGGAATTAAACCAGAAACGCTCTTGGTGAAAGTCAAGCGTCTTATCAACCAAATAGACAAAAAAGTATTATAACTTTTTATTGCACCATTTATATTAAACCTCGCTACACGTGTTTCTACCTCTTATCCCAAGGCTCTCTTTAGGTGGAATGATCTCATCACCATTCCGCCTGATGAGAACCTCGGGATATGAAGTAGAAAAACAGGTGTAGCGTAGATCAATGTAACTAGTGAAATAATATACAAATATACCATCGAGCCGTCGCTTTGTCGGAGTAGGCAGAAGGGAGAGAGCGCTAGACTTTTATTTTACCACACACATATGTAGCCTCTTCTACTTCCTACAGCTCTGATGATTTCTCTCCTATGAATTTAAACATTTTCTTTTTCAAAATAAACACTTGATCCAGTCATTCTTTTTTTGATCTTCCTCTACCACCACTTTATTTGCGATGTTTGTTTGTTTTATTAGTCTATTTCATTCATTCATTCCACGTGCCTAAACCATCTCAAAATGCTCTTTTTATCTTACTTAACATATCAGTTTAAAGTTGACACTCATACCTAAAACTTAATTTATTATTTTTTAATATTGCACGCATTTCTACAGCATTTATTCAGCCCTAGTTCTACATTCTTACTTCACTCCTTAATGGAATAACAAAGTAATTCATTGCTAAATACGAGGGTTGCTACTTAAGTTTTGAGACAGACAAGTAAAAACAAATATTTATCATCGAAAATGGCTTTATTGTTTTTCAAAATACTCTTCATTAAGATCAGTATACTTTTGCATGCGTTTGAACCAATTTTCGAAGCACTTTTTCCACTCCGAATGAAGTAACTTCAAAACATGCGTTTTGAATGCATCAACCGCTTCTTCAGGCATCGAAAAACGTTGACTTCTAAATTTATTTTTGATGTTCGGGAATAAAAATAAGTCATTGGGTGCCAAATCAGGAATGTACGGTGGATAACTCATCAATTCGATGTTTTGAGTGCTCAAAAAGTCACTTGTTTGAGCCGATGTGTGAGAGCTTGCATTGTCGTGGTGGAGAATGATCCGTCTTTGGCAGTCGGTTTTTCTCATTTCTCCGAACACTTCTGGCAAACAAATGGTGGTATACCATTCAAAATTGACCGTATAACGTTCCACTAAAGGCACTGTTGCGACATTACCATTTATACCGAAGAAACAAGCTACCATTTGCTTCGAAGTGCTTCGTGCGCGAATAACTTTTGTTGGAATTGGCTCGTCTTGAAAGACCCATACAGTCGACTGATGTTTAGTTTCTGGCTCATATGCATAGATCCATGATTCGTCGCCTGTCACGATCTTATAGATGTCTTTTGAAGCACCGCGATCAAATTTTTTCAACATTTCTTTGGGCCAATCGACACGAGCTTTTTTTGAGTGATTGTCAAATTATGCGGTATCCAACGCGAACAAATCATTTTGACGGCCAAATGTTCATGCAATATTGAATGTATGCGAGTGGAACTACATGCTTTAATCTCACGATGAGTCACATGACGATCTTGCAATATCAGTTCACGAACAACATTAATGTTTTCTGGCACAACAACCGATTTTGGACGACCTTCACGAAATTCGTCCTGGAGCGAACTACGACCACGATTGAATTCGGAAAACCAGCGAAACACAGTGGCCCGGGATGGTGCTTCATCACCAAAAGTAGAAACGAGTTGATCGCCGTGTGCCTGTGTAACTCAACAACAACAGTGCCGTTGTTGAGTTAGTCCACGTCGAAAATCATCGCACGAAAATATTCACGATTTAATTTCGTTTTTGGCCGAGATGAATTTTTCAAGTCACTGTAAACAACACAAATAGCACTCGTATGACAAAACTTTCTGAGCACGTATACCATTAAAATGTCAAACTTTACGATGATGATGTCAGATTTGACATATCTACACTGATGTTACCATATCTCAAAACTTAAGTAGTAACTCTCGTATTCTTAAAAATCAGAATTTACTCTATCATAAATGCAAAGAAATAAATGTTAAGGTTAAAAATAAGTATTTAGGCCGGACTATGTAATCGGGACTTAGTCTTTAAATTTCCATCAACACCATGTGAAGACAGACTGTCATATTTTCCTTCTTCGTCGACTTTAAATTGTGCATCAACCGCTGATTAGAAGTACCTTTAGCACCAGCAGCGAGACCATAGAGAGCAAACCTGTTCCTCACATGACGAACTGCCTGCGTGCCAGAAGCCTACATTTTTTGCAGTCAGCGCTGCTGGCGAGGTCCGACCTCCTGCCCATTCTTGGTCGTGCGAAAGTCTTCTTCCCATGTCACGGCTTACTACTACTCACTATAACAACTCTTGAAGATGGATTAGTGTGTCTCATTCGAATAACAAAAGGGAACACTGACGTAACAAACACCTGGATTTGAAAATCTTATAATTTCAACTTTTTTTTTTGTCATTAACAAATAGTTTTATACAGAATGAAACATCCAACCCTTTCCATAGGTAATTTCAACGGATAAGGGGATGATACGAGTATATTAACTTCGTATGTATGCAACTATTTATGAATAATAAAAAAAGTAGAAATTATAAGATTTTTAAATTCCTAGGTAAGCTTTGGGACAATCTGTATTTGATACATAAAAATTACATAACATATCGATAACTTATAGAGCGTTATTATCGCTTAACATTTTGTTTATAGTAAAGGCATTAACGTTGTGGAGGTTTAAAGACATTGTAATTTATTTTTATCAAACACTGTTTATTCCACTTTTTTGTAACGGTATAACCCTACCGGTTTCAAGGCTTTAACATCATCTTCAGGGGAGCACAAACAAGACTAAATTCTGTTCGAACTGGTACCACATCGATCCGAACATCTGGTGAACAGTTATATCCCAAAAATCTCTTCGCTCCTGGCCGAAATCGTCCCATGCCTTTCTTACACCTCAGACCCCAACCGTTGAAGCGTGTATATCGGTACCAGTTCGAACAGAATTTAGTCTTGTTTGTGCTCCCCTGAAGATGATGTTAAAGCCTTGAAACCGGTAGGGTTACACCGTTACAAAAAAGTGGAATAAACAGTGTTTGATAAAAATAAATTACAATCGCTTAATACTATCACACTTTCGTGAGAATGTAATTTTTATAATAATAATAACACAACGACAATTAATACAGCGTCGTTAACCTTTACCATCCTGTGCTAAAAAAATCCGCGCATTCCGGTGCTGTGTATTCAATACACATCAACACACATGTAAAAATGAGCTATTTAAAATCGAAAAAAAAATAAGAATATGTATGGCCAATCGCTTAAATTAATTAAATTTGAAGTCAAAAGTGGTAACAATTAAAATTTAATTGCTGAAAACATGAAAAAAAAAACATCGGACGACGTTCACAAAACTGGCTAAAGACCACCTCAAACGAAAGCCCGCGAGCTACTGAAGCGAGAGAAGCGAGCGAACTGAGAATATATTTCTTGCGTTCTCATATATCGAAGTAGAGTGAGAGTGAGACGTGAATAGCGTCGCTTCCTCACCCATAGTGGTTTTTAGAATGAATATACCTACGTCACACACTGGCACACGTTTAATTGTATTGGTGAATTTATTCCCGATTTTCACAAAATATATCTGATGTGTATTATTGACATATTAAAAATATTTCAAAATAAATAATACATTAGTCAAGTGCAAGGATACATATTTAGTGGCTGTGGAAATAAGAATAGGTAATTCCCCGGATCTGCGTATATCCAGAAAAACTTATTTGGTAAGGAAACCGCAGAAAAATCACCAAGGAAAACGAATTACAAAGAAACCTTTGTAAATCTTTTGATACGTGATAGAGTAACACATTCCGATTTAGGTGTAGTGTATGCGTGTTGTGTTTATATAACATCCTAAATTTTGATAAGATCTCCCAAAAAGAGTTGTTTTAAAGTGTTTCTTAAAGCTGCGTACGCCACCCATATTTCTAACACTACGAGTAAGAGATAGACCATTCCATGCCACAGGTCTACCAATCGCAAAAGTTTTACCGTAATACCCCCCCTATTGGATTGATTTGGAACAATCAATTTATTAGATGAAGAAGTAATCGACATTAAAGTTTTACCCCTCTCCAAAAGAACATCTCTCAGACAAAGATTCGAAATATTTATACGAGAATAATGGACAGCGCATCAAGGGACTTGAATACAAAGATACAAAGTTTGAAATCAATCCATTCGTGACACTTAATTCAATGTACACTTTTAAAAGGCAGCTCATAACTTCTACTCCTCTCCAAAGGAACATCTCTCAGACACAGATTCGAAATATTTATACGAGCATAATAGAGACAGCTCATCAAGGGACTTGAATACAAAGATAAAAAGTTTGAAATCAATCCCCATTCGTGACACTTAAGTCAATGTACACTTTTAAAAGGCAGCTCATAACTTCTACTCCTCTCCAAAGGAACATCTCTCAGACACAGATTCGAAACATTTATACGAGCATAATAGAGACAGCTCATCAAGGGACTTGAATACAAAGATAAAAAGTTTGAAATCAATCCCCATTCGTGACACTTAAGTCAATGTACACTTTTAAAAGGCAGCTCATAACTTCCACTCCTCTCCAAAGGAACATCTCTCAGACACAGATTCGAAATATTTATACGAGCATAATAGAGACAGCTCATCAAGGGACTTGAATACAAAGATAAAAAGTTTGAAATCAATCCCCATTCGTGACACTTAAGTCAATGTACACTTTTAAAAGGCAGCTCATAACTTCTACTCCTCTCCAAAGGAACATCTCTCAGACACAGATTCGAAACATTTATACGAGCATAATAGAGACAGCTCATCAAGGGACTTGAATACAAAGATAAAAAGTTTGAAATCAATCCCCATTCGTGACACTTAAGTCAATGTACACTTTTAAAAGACAGCTCATAACTTCTACTCCTCTCCAAAGGAACATCTCTCAGACACAGATTCGAAATATTTATACGAGTATAATATAGACAGCTCATCAAGGGACTTGAATACAGAGATACAAAGTTTGAAATCAATCCATTCGTGACACTTAAGTCAATGTGCACTTTTAAAAGACAGCTCATAAATTCTACTCCTCTCCAAAGGAACATCTCTCAGACACAGATTCGAAATATTTATACGAGTATAAAATAGAGACAGCTCATCAAGGGACTTAGATACAAAGATACAAAGTTTGAAATCAATCCATTCGTGACACTTAAGTCAATGTGCACTTTAAAAAGACAGCTCATAAGCGCCACTAAATAAATTAATAAATAAAAATAAATTGATAAATAAATTGTTGTGAAACTATATCTACAACCGAGATGTAAATGATAAATTAATTATTTATTAAAAAAAACATAATGAAAGGCTTTGATGTTTTTATATACTTAATTTATTTACTCAATGACAGCTGTTTCGCCATGGAGTTTGGGTTTTTCTAAGGAAAAATAATTGTTCCCTCCATATTGGCTTAAATATAATTAAGGAAGGAATCTAGAGATGGTTTGGCCACGTTGAGAGAATGAGTTACGGTAGACTTACGAAACAAACATATAAATGGCGAGGATAGAGTGAAAGAAGATAGTTGACGAAATTTTACCCGAGAGAAAGATAAGAATGATGAGAGTGAATGAACAGAGGAGTATGTATAATGAGTTGTATAGATGTGAAAGTTTCAGTAATTGCAGACAAGTTGGAAATACTGAAGCTTTTGCCCTATATAGAAAAGGATAGGCCTACCACTAATTGGCTTACATAGTTCTTTCATGTGGTACCAACGCCATGTACCTTGATCCCCCATTTTGCATTGTGCCTTTTATTATATTCTTCATGAATAGTGGACATTCATTCATGTTGCATATGTTTTTTTCCTGAAATATATTTAATATCTCGAGAAATCTACGATTAAATTCATCAGCAACCTCTTTCCCTCTTCCTGTTGTTCATCATTGAATAGCATTCGTCTTTGCTTAGTTTTCAAGACTTTCTTAAGACTCCAACGAGTGTTTTGAGGTTTGACTGAAGTGGTCATAAAAATTCCATCCCTAACAAACAACATAATAAAAAATACTACACACAACAAAAAGTGTTGCCTTTCTATTTTCGTTAGTATAGAGCTTTTTAAATGTCACGTCTACAATAAACTAACCTTAAATGGTAATTAAGAAGTCCCAAAGATGCGTTAGTAAACGGTGCTTTCCCACAATAATACTCCAAAGAATCGTTTTTCATGATTAAAGATAAAATGAAATTTGTCCATAAAAGTTCTGGTTACAGCAACTATCATCTTTCAGTTTCCAACTATCATCTTTCAGATTAAATATTCCATCTACTTTCTCAAATCATCTGAATCTGTTTTGACATCTCAGCATGGCTTGTTATTTCTATAGACCTAATTCTAATAATTTTCTATAATTACTAGAAATAGAAAATATCCGTTTTCACAAGTGCCTAGATTGACTTAGCCAGTGTGAAGTGCAAACAACTCAGGACATAATAACGCCGTGCCCCAATTACGCCTCTCAAGGGGACATTTTTTAAGAACATCAAGCTACTCTATTAAACAAATTAAGCCTGACTCTGCTATAGCAGCACCCGAATGAATCGTGTATAACACTTTCGTTGTACACAGCACAACCCTTTGCGAACCAGAAATATGTTTATGAGGTCTGAAGTGAAAGTCAGACTGACACTATTAAAAAAATATATCTGTATTCCAGCGGAAATCGAACCCGCACCCTCCAGATCAGAACACAACGTCTTACCAACTAGGCCACGGAGGTCGTGTAACGAATAAAAATATTCCTTGATTTGTTTCATCTCCACCACATAACAAAGAATATCAGAAAATAGCTCTCAAAGTGATGAAGGAATCAAGTTGAGCGGTAGTATGAGGACAGGCAGGAACTGCATCTGTGCTACTTTAGTCGTACTACAATACAAAAGACGAGCACCATAACCTAGATGGTAAGACACCTGTATTCAAAATCGAGGGTTTTGGGTTCGATTAATACTTGATAGTGTCAAAAGGTTCGAAGTTTTTATCACATACTACTTTCTCAAACTTTAAGGTAAGGAGAAGACTTCAGAAAATGTGATAGATGCTGAATAGATGGACACATCGGAAGGTAAGCCAGGCAGCGGAGGAACATCCGGCCTGCAGACGGCTGACAGTTGGTAAGTGCCTAAGGCGCACTTTCTACGCGGGCTCAGACTGATAGCTATTCGCTACTTCACGAGAACAATTTTGTATTGGATACGTGAATAGCAAATATCAAAATGTAAAAAAAAGATAAAAAAACCGCAATTAATTTCAAGTCACATATCTAAATACATTGTCAAAACTCCTTAAATATTTAGTACTTCAGTAGTTTTTCAAATATTTATATGATACAATTGTCATTAGTGCAAATCATTCTCTCTATATAATGCAATGCCTAATTAACTAACAATAATAATTTATTGTTTATGTGCTTGTTTTTAAACTATGATTTTATTTAAGTTTTTATATACCATATCTGTCTTAATATTCTAAGATGGTTTGGGTATGCATAACGAATTAATGAAGAAATACTTTCTTCTCCTTGGCTCCATCCCAACTCACTGTCTGCGAAAACTGTTGGGGTCAGCTCTCCTCGTCCTCAGGTTGTATGCTCTTCTGTCCCGGACTACGTCCCCCAGGCCGTGCCCTGGAGGTACGGCCTGGGGGACGCTTAATTCCTGGAGGCTTACGTACGGGGGTAAGTCCGTCTACCTTTCCGTTATAACCACCCGCTCCCAAAGCATCATATGTTGCCTGACAGTACACCTACAGTATTAACAGGGAGAACCAAAGTCTCAGTGAATGTTATGTAATGCAAGTAGCCTGGACATGTACTTGCTAAATAATTAGTTGTAAAAAATGTTATCTAGTTATAAGTATTGTGCAGGTATTAACTGTTTCTAAGAAATTATATTATATATTAAAATTATTGAAAAATAAAATGACATATAGGAAATTAAAATGAAGTTAGTTCACAGTCATAATATAATATATAAATTAAATTAGTTTTTAAGATATAAATGTTTAAATACGTGAAGCCCTTGGCAAATGTTTTTACTATACTATATATTATTAAATAAAAATAATACGAGTTTGTTACGAGTTGTGAATGGCATGTTGTATCGCGAATGAGGAAAATAAATAAATAAATATGCCCGTGCAGAAAGAGGTCCATCAGCATTGCGAAACAGGTTTCCAGTATGTCGGACGACAATACCAGCGTTTGTAGATGAAGTGGATGATGCGGATGGAGAGGCGAGGCCGGTGCAGCGGTTGCAGACGCGCCGGAACCGGGGATTCCTCAGCTGTGATTCTTTTGCCAGGTGCCAGCTGGTTTCTGGTATGAGACCATTGTGATGGTACTCTTATATAAGGTAACCGTACGTCGCTAGGCGTAGGATAACTTTTAGTTTGAAAGATACTGATAATCAATGTTGATGTATGTGAATGAAACGAAGACGTGGAAAAATAAGTATGTATGCTGTAGAAATGCCTGCAAAGTGGAAGAATGGGAACTGAAGAGTGATTTATTGAGTAAGGTTTTGTTTTGAGCATGTAGAACGAATTAATGAAGATAGGCTAACAAATGTGAGTAGAAGACGTGGCCGAGGAAGACCGAAGGAAGTACGGTCGGATCAAGTGAATATTTTGAAATGAAACGTAGAAAGTAAGAAAATTCATGAAAGTTGAATTAAAAGGTGTTTGAATGTTGAAGAGACGAATTCCCTAATGCCTACTCCGACAGGGAAATAGCTATATGGGATTTATGTATGTAATTTAGTAAAATTTGAATTGTTTTTTTTTGTCTTACAATATAAATCTATGTAAGTTAGGAATGTTTTTATGATAGGTTTTTAGTTGTCTTTTTTTATAAACCACGACCTACGTGACTTATTAATTTATTTAACACTTCTATTGCAAATATAATCTGGCGGACTTATTGCCAGGCGGAAATCTCTTCCAACCAACCAGACAAAAGTAAATGAATCAAGTTACGTGATCGCATAAATTATTCAAATTACTATCCATCCTCACGAAATTCATAAAAACATACGTGAGCCTATGCCCACGAATCCCACAAAGACGGACAATCACCCGAACATTCGTTTTAATATAAAGTGAGATATAATCAATCAAAATGAAAGGAAGGGATGGTGGAGAGGAAAGGAAAAGAAAATCAGGAATGAAACACGTTATTTTGCTGACTAGAAATTAAGAGTTTTTTCAGTCACTTCTTAAAGCGTGCCAAGGACGGAGCGAGTCTTGTATTGGTTTGTAACCGATTCCAGAGTCTCACTGCATGGGCAGTAAAGGACGACGTAAAGAAAGAGGAGCGGTGAACTGGAAAGGCCAATAAACAATCTCTGTTTTAGCGTAGCGCTAATTCATGATTAGATAGACGCTGAAAATTCTAAGTACATAGGTAAGATTTGAATCGGGTGTTGCGAGTTTGTTTTACGTTTATTTATTTAAAATGTTTCATATTTCTACACGAGATACATGTCCTAACATATAGTATCCGTATTACTAGGTTCATTATCTGTTTTGAGATAGCTGACTTTATCGAGATAGGTACATTATTTGAGATAGGTTCATTATTTAAGATAGGTTCATTATTTGAGATAGGTTCATTATTTGAGATGGGTTCATTATTTGAGATAGGTTCATTATTTGAGATAGGTTTATAATTTGAGATAGGTTCATTACCTGTTTTGAGATAGCTGACTTTATCGAGATAGGTACATTATTTGAGATATGTTCATTATTTGAGATAGGTTCATTATCTGTTTTGAGATAGCTGACTTTATCGAGATAGGTACATTATTTGAGATAGGTTCATTATCTGTTTTGAGATAGCTGACTTTATCGAGATAGGTACATTATTTGAGATAGGTTCATTATTTGAGATACGAGTAGGTTCATTATTTGAGATACGAGTAGGTTCATTATTTGAGATAGGTTCATTATCAATTTTGAGATACGCGAAATTTATTCATAAGCAATAACTTACAATATCCAATAAGTCCGAGTTTCAGTTTGACTCATCATACCTTTTTTTTTAGTTGGTACCTTTAATTTTTTAAATGATATTTTTTAAAGATCTGATTTTCACTTAGAGCCTCTATAACATCTGTTCTCTTATTGATTATATAAGATACTACTACGATAGTAGACCATAACAGTGTTTTGGTATAAATACTGTAGAAATGTGCGAACTGAGGAGAATACATAGAGTGGCAATATAAGATAGAATACGGGATGAAATGATAAGGGATTAACACGAAATTAAGTCTGATGTGTTGAGTAAGATGAAGCAGAGCATTCTGATATGGTTTGGGCATGTAGAACGAACGAATAAAGAAATACTAATAAAACAGAAATATAGTGTAAATGTGAGCGGAAGACGTGAGAGATGAAGACCACGGAAAGTTTGGTTGAATCAAGTGAATTTTATTTTGAATATGAAAACGTAAAAAGTTAGAAAAATTGCAGGAGTTGTATGAGAAGCTGTACAGATGTAGAATATCTGTGGCTAAGGATCTGTGTCGAGATAGGAAAGTCTGGCGGTGTGTCTTCTCTGTCTATCTCGATAGGGAAATGGCGTGATGGTATGTTTGAAACGATTTTAAAGAGTGAGTAACCAGTTTCGACCAGTTTGCCATCTTCATCAGGTTAAGTATCATATTTATATACTCCAAAATGGGTATTCTGAGGTATAGAAAAACACAAATTCAGATGAATGTGTTATGACCTAAGGTTTAAAACCAGTTCGGATAAAACCACCAGATATTGAACCAGATGAATGCTAATCGGCAGTCCATGGTTGCCGACGATGATGATTTTGATTGTTATTTTTAAATAAAAACTTTTGAAATCAATAATTATTAGATGACGTACCGAATAAATCTTTATCTTGTCCCATAGTTTTACTGGTGCAACATGGTCACCGTATCTATGCCCTGATTTACACAATTTTCTAAGAAAGTTTTCTATGCTCCCAGCTATGTAACGTATTTATCTGTCTCTTCACTTCCATAACCCTACTTGAGGAAAATACCTCAATAAAGCACCACATCAGGTCATATATTGGCTTTAATCAAGACGAGGCAGTCTTTGGAACTTGAATTCTTCTATAGAATTCTGATATTCCTCTCTCCATCTACTGAGATGTCACAAAACTGAATCCAAGAGTTCCCGAGCTGTCCGCAACCGAGATTTCCTTGTCGTAACATCTTAGACAGCGAAAATCCTTATCGAAACGATTACAAGATGTTGAGCAGTTATTATTGTTGTTCAGAACTCTACCAATAACTCTTACAACTTAAACACACATTTCAAAGAACATCAGCAAACCTCTCCATCATTTGGTACCCTTGCTATGATTTTTATAAAGGGACTTTCAAATTGAGCGGTTTTTGTAATTAAAACTTTTTAAATTCTTGAATAAAACAAACAATTTGCTTTGATTTCAAAAAACTTTTTATTGGTTATTAAAGTATAATATAATGTATGACATTTAAACACAAAAAAATAATATCCGCCAAATGTCAACCTCTTGCAGCTCCACAGATGTCCACTCTTTTGTCAAAATTTTCGGTGACATTTTGGCATAATTACGGTTCTAACTCACCAATAACGTGAATAATTTCGTCCTTCAGCTCAGGAATTGATCGGGGGTCATTTTTATAGACCTGGCTTTTCACGTAACCCCAGAGAAAATAGTCCAACGGTGTCAGATCACACGATCTTGGTGGCCAATAAACATCACCGTTTCCGGAGATTACAATACATGAAATAATTCAACAATTTGAACGCGTTGTTGCATTGAATACGACTCCATTTTTATAAATGTCATACATTATACTTCTCAAATGTCACAAGACCCAGGCAAGTTCGCGACGCCATCTGTGTTTTATTCAAGAATTAAAAACATGATAGTCCAATTGATCAAATTCGGGCACAAGAAAGTTTACCAACATATCACGATAGCGATCACCAGTAACTGTCACAGCATTGCCTCTAGCATCCTCAAAGCAATATGGCCCAATGATGCCGCCGGCCCAAATGGCGCACCATACAGTCACTGTACGAGGGTATAAGGGTCGTTGGTGTATCAATTGAGGGTGTTCAGTCCCCCAATAGCGGCTGTTCTGTATACAAAGCCAGCCAAGTCGAAATATGCCTCGTCGCTCATGATGATTTTTTGCCAGAGATGGTGGTCGTCTATATCGACCTGTAAAACCCGAGTACTCCAATCTCGCCGCCGTTTATGGTCATTTGTCTGTAGCTATTGTGTCAATTGAATTTTACACGGATAAAAATGCAAATCTTTGTTGATATTTTTTAACAAACATGATGGAGACATTCCCAATTCTTGTGCACGGCGTCGATGAGAGGTGCACGGACGTATAGTAACACTCTGCCTCACTGCATCAATCTTTTCTGGCGTACGTTGGCTACGTTGTCGCCCAGACTTTGTTTTATCTCCCAGTGTATGCAAATTTTCAAAATTATTCATTACGCGCTGAATGATTGACTTGCTTGGCACATGATTTAAACCAAAAAATACACGCAATTTTCTTCGCGTATTCACAATTGAATAATTATTTAAATAAAATATTTTAATAACTTCAACCCATTGTTGCGGAGTTAAATGCTCCATAATAAATTGTTATTGGCTATTCTCTACGATTGTCAAATATAAACTGACAAATAATAGCCAAATCGAAATGGCGGCCAAACAAAATCGGCCTGGAACATAAAACGCACCCTGTATAATTACAAAATTTACAGGGATACTTACAAAAAAAACAAAATACTTGAGATAAAATGGAATAATCAAGCCTCAAGTCAAGAAATAAGATTGAGGAAATTCCGAAAATGGACCTTTCTGAGCTCAACAACATCTACATAAGAAATATCCACTTAACCAGACATACAATTAAAGAAATAAAATAAATAATATTTATAGAGTTAGAAAAAAACTCGATCCAACCATTCCTTTTGCATCACAACAGCGAAAATGATAAAACAATTATGGAATCTACAATAGCATGTTATTTCAGATCTTTCCATCACAGCCCGGTACAAGTTTTTCTGGTTTTTGGCTCATAAAAAATGAAATAATCTCCGAATGGCATCCGGTGGGAGATAAACGGAGATAAGAGGCGAGAAACAGAATGAGACAATGTCCATTAATTACATAAAGGAGGAGAAAGGCGTCCAGGAAACAGCGGCACTCTTTACATATTATCTTTCGATATATTGTATTTTCCGTACATACGAGTATATCTTGCATTATTTCAAATAAAGCTGATTTATTATTTAACACAAAAAATGTTGACTATAGTTCGGAAAATCTAGGATGAACCGTATGACAGCTCACAAATTTGCCCCAATACAACATTGTAACGATGTTCAGTAATTTTAATTATTTTATCAACTTCAATATAAGCCTCGATTCTAATAAATAGCAAATTATTTAGGTAAATACATTACATAAAACTAACAATAATGACAAATTAATACATCTTGTTACAAATTAGCAAAAATGTGGCAGTTTGTTAAAATCAAATAATATTTGGTGACGTTTGTCCAAAGTCACTACGTTAGTCTGCATTGGCTAGGGATGGGGTATTCGATAATTGGATTTTCAAAAATCGATTTTAATTAAATGTTCGTAATTAGTATTAATTCATAGTGGATCTTGGCCTATTTAAAGATAAATACAAATCATATAATACATTAGAAAGTCAGTATAATGAAAATTATGAATTAAAACGTCAGTTTAGAGAAAAACAATAGTTCAATTTGTAAAAAAACTATTCGATTTGTAAAAAAAAAACGATTTTACCCCAATCCTTTGTGACAAACGTCGCACGGTTCATCCTAGACTTTCCGAAGTATAGGAACGACATCCAAACCTCGGATGTAAATTTTTAGACTGTAAGTTCAATTTAACTTCGTTATACTTCAAAAACTCAAATTCAGAGGTGAATTGAACAATATATAAAAAAATACATTACTTACGTAATTCAGTAACTCAAAAATATTTGAAAATGAATTCGTTAAATGACCATCGAATAGCAAACTTCTTGCACAAGATAATAATATAAATAAAATGACAATTTATAGGTTGTGATTTGTTTTATCAAACACTGTTTATTCCACTTTATGTAACGGTATAACCCTACCGGTTTCAAGGTTTTCACTTCATCATCAGGGAGCACAAACAATACTGAATTCGGTTCGAACTGGTACCGACATACACACTTCTAACAGTAAACATTCGGATTAGGAATTGTGGGTGGAGGGAAGCAGGAAACAACTTCAGTGATCAGTGGCGAGATTCTGGGAATACATGTGTTTGAAACTACATAGAAACCTTCGTAGATCTTCCGAGATAAGATAGTAATACATTCTGCTTTAGGTGGAGTACAGTCTGTGTGTGTAATAATTATATACAATAATTATTTTTTATAAGATTTCCCAAAAAAGGTTGTCTTTAATGTCATGTTTAAACGAACTTAGTACTTGTCATTAGTGCTTCTCACTCGCACTTGTATCCACGTGTAAACAAGCATATTAGTACTAAGCATTAGTAAATCTGGCAAGTGCAAGTGAATAGGAGGCCGACTTATTTACTAAGCGATAAGCAGCTACCCCCACCACAATTCAACTAAGCGCTTGTCGCTTGCAGAGTCGTCTAAACAGCCGCGGCAAGTGTTTAGTGACAAATTGAAACAGCGAGTGAGCGCACGTGTTCGTTCTTTTTTTTGGTATTAGAACACATTTCTCAAAACAAGACGGCAGTGGTTGTCCATTCCGGACGGATGTCGTGCTACTAATACCTCTTCCTAACACCAACGTGTAAACGATTTCTTCTCACTTGTCACTAAGCAGCTTAGTACTAACGATAAGTACTAATGACAAGTACTAAGCTCGTGTAAACATGGCATTAGTTGCACATGCCACCCATATATACTCGTATATTTAACACGTTGAGGCAGACATAATGTTAACTGAAACGACATTATGAATTCTATTTTTTATGAATAATTAATTAAACCACTTTATGTAACGGTATAACATATTATAATTATAAAAAGTGAGCATCCACCTATGTAGACAGTTCAAGGAGCAAAGTATTCATAACTGTACTCGTACGTTAGCTGCGAGTGATTAAGTTTTCCATAAAAAATATATTACGATATCAAGTGATTATAGCGCAAGAAACATTGTAATGTGATAAACGTATTGTAATGAATCATGCCTCATGGTTTGTTCTTTGTCAAGCAGTTAACGAATATGCCAGCCCAATATAGAGTATGTTTACCCAATATAGATAGATATTGCGTACGAAACATGTCGTCTTACTGGATGTCTCAGAACGATCCTAATGGAAAAGTGTTAGATGGCTAGGCTAATCATTGTCACCGTGAAAACCATAATTTTTTCTATCGATGATGCCAAATTCTTACATATCAGTAGTAAATAAATTGGACAGATTAGAGGCCCTAGAAATTTCTAAGTCAGTACACCGATCCGAACATCTGTTGAACAGTTATTTCCCAAAAATCTCTCCGCTCTTGGCCGAAATTGTCCCATGCCTCCCTCATCCCTCAGTCCCCAACCGTTGAAGCGTGTATATCGGTACCAGTTCGAACAGCATTTAGTATTGTTTGCACTCCCTTGAAGATGAGGTGAAAGCCTTGAAACCGGTAGGGTTATACCGTCACAAAAAAGTTGAATAAACAGTGTTTGATAAAAATAAATTACAATGTCTTTAAACCTCCACAACGTTAATGCCTTAACTACTCGTATAAACAACATCTTACATGAATACTTCCTCCAGATATCCGCCGCAATATTACGAATACACACAGGAGTGAGAAAGGACAAACAGTTTAATGATCCCAAACATCTTATTTATGGCCAAATACAAATATAGCCAAGACTGAGGTCACGAAGGATTTTTATGATCCCTCCACAACCCCGTCAGCGTGTCAATTCTTGAAGCCAGAATTGAAAGCTTGGACGCCATCAGTATTGACGACCTGCAAACGCTTTTATATATATGTTAGAGTTAACGAAGCCGATGTGAGGCTGGGGTTGAACATGAATGTGAGTAAAACTAAGTTCATGTTGTTTGGCCGGCAGGATCACGCAGGAGCATGTCTTACATTGAATAGTGCTGATATACAGAGAGTGGAATAATTTACCTAGGAAGACCTCGACCCAGAAACCGAAGTCAAGCGCAGAATTGAAACATCTCGTGCGGATTTTAATAAAATCAGAAGCGTATTCTGCGATGATAATCTTAACTTGAACCTTCGACAACGGTTAGTCAAATGCTACGTTTAGTCAGTGTTATTACATGGAGTGGAATCAAGGACCCTCAAAGTTGAGTATGAACCGACTGGAAGCATTTGAAATGTGGATACACCGGAAAATGCTACGAATACCCTGGACGGATATGGTCAGGAATACAAGGATACAGAGAGTTGTTGACTAATATTAACATCCGAAAGGTGTCCTATTTGGGTCATGTACTTGAGGAGAAAAGTACAAATTACTGCACCTGATCATCCAAGGCAAAATAGAGGGTCGAAAAGGTGTTGGCGAGAGGCGAATCTCCTGGATCCGCAATATACGTGATTGGACTGGTATAAGGAGCGTTGGGGATATTTTCGGGCTACCGGGGACAAAGATGCCTACTCTCAGGTGAAAATCAACGTTGGGGGGACCTGACATGACACTAGGAAGAAAAAGGACACCATCTACTATGGACAATGTACTTTCGCCTATGTATCCACATGAGTAGATCAAAATATAGCTCTTTAGATGGTACATTGATGCAGAGGACCCACAATTATGCATGTGTGGTGACATGCAATCAACATCGTACCTGATGGTTTGCTCACTATATCTCTAATTAATTGTTCGGAAGAAAACCTGTAGAAAAGAAGTCCAAATACCATCAAAGTTGCGTCTTTCTGGGCTAATTCAATACATCTGGTGTTGTTGATATGATTGGAATTCAATAGAGAAAAAGTTAGAAAACAATATGGAAAATTCTAGGATTATATAAATACATACGTACATACTATCACGCCATTAACCTCCAAGAGAAGGCAGATAAGACAGACTATCAGACTTTCCTATCTCGACACACATTCTTCACATCTTCTACATCCATACACTTTCTTATACAACTAACTCCTAAGATTTCTCTGATCTGCAATGTTTCCTTTTTTCAAAATATCAGTCACTTGATGCACAAAAATCAGTTCAAACAAAACCTGCCGATCAACAATTGGCTAATATAATATTAGCAGCGCTCCATTAAGATTATTAATGGTTACCCAAGCAATCTGTCATGCCTCTTTGATGTCGCTGCCGATGGAAACCTCACCTGCAACTTTTGATGGATTGTCTCGAAGCTTTCTTCGCAACATTTCCTCAATTAGAGCAAATTAACCATTTGTTTTCATTATGTCTTATTATGATGGTCTGTTGTGCAGCGATTATTACACTCCTTATGGCATACCTGTATATTTGTTTATATATTAGATTATGATATATTTACTAAACGATGATTAGTTGCAGACAGGATTTGAAAGATTATTTTGAATAAAAACAATTTTAAATAACCTACGGATTTCATTCCATATATATTATATATTGTAATTTATTTTTATCAAACACTGTTTATTCCACTTTTTGTGACGGTATAACCCTACCGGCTTTCACTTCATCTTCAGGGGAGCACAAACAAGACAATTTCTAAGTCAGTACATCGATCCGAACATCTGGTGAATAATTATATCCCAAAAACTCTCCACTCTTGGCCGAAATCGTCCCATGCCTCCCTCACTCTTCAGCCCCCAACCGTTGAAGCGTGTATATCGGTACCAGTTCGAACAGCATTTAGTCTTGTTTGTGCTCCCCTGAAGATGAGGTGAAAGCCTTGAAACCGGTAGGGTTATACCGTCACAAAAAAGTGGAATAAACAGTGTTTGATAAAAATAAATTACAATGTATTTAAACCTCCACAACGTTAATGCCTTAACAAACAACATAATGTATTATATATGTTAGTTATAATAGACATTAGCACTGTGGAGATTTAAATTTTGTTTTCTATAGCTATACACTGTTTGATATTCCTAGTAACTCCTCGTTCATAATTCCTCCTCGTTCCACCCTACGTACTCGTACTATATAGCCAAAGAATTGGAGCGCTCATAATAGACAAATCGTGGACAGCTTATCCTGAATTCCAATTTGTTGTCTGATGTATACATTGGTGCACCACGCCGTCCAAGGTATCGCTAGCATGCATCTCCAACACCACATCTCGAATGCATTCACCTTTTTTCATTTTGATAGAAAAACAGCATGGTAATTTTATTTTTGCAAGATCTAAAAATTTAATTACAAGTAGTGAGCGTGTTCGCCCGAGGGTTCAGAGAGTGTATGCTCAGGTTGCCGGAAATGGGTTTGCAGCGTTGATGAAGTTTCACACAATACTTGTATAACAATCGGTTCGACCAGACTAGAAAGTGGCGTGGATGGCACGCGCGAGACGTGTGCCTCGACGTCTACTTCCATTCACGTTGCACCTATCGCCACCAACTCTTGTTGCGTAACTCCGGATCCTAAACAAGTGTCTGAAGCCATGGCTCTCAAACTGGGTGTTGCTGTTTCATCAGAAGATCGATTCAACCGAAAATGACGTCTGAGTAGCAAACAGCCTAATATTCTCGTTCCTCTCATATTGTATTATTATAGACCTTTACTGTCCATGAAGTGAGACTTTGGAATCAGTTACAAACTAATATAAGACTCGCTCCGTCCTTGGCATGCTTTAAGAAGCGACTGAAAAAACTCTTAATTTCTAGTCAGTAAAATAACGTCGCAAATCTTTTTTCGGGCTGCCGGGGACAAAGATGTCTACTCTCAGATGATATTCAACGTTGGAGGGACCTGACATGACACTAGGAAGAAGAAGAAAAAGAAAATAACGTGTTTCATTCCTGATTTTTGTTTTTCTTGCCTATCTACCATCCCTTCCTTTCCTTTTGATTGATGATATCTCACTTTATATGAAAAATAATGTTCGGGTGATTGTCCGTTTTTGTGGGGTCCGTGGGCATATGCTCACGTATGTGTTTATGGATTTCGTGGGGATGGATATTTGAATGATTTATGCGACCAAGTAACTTGCTTCTTTTACTTTTGTCTGGTTGGTTGGAAGAGACTGCCGCCTGGAAATAAGCCCGCCAGATTGTAAATAAATAAATAAGTGTTAAATATTATTTTGCATCAATATTTAATTTGATATGTAATATACATATAAAGGTGTGCAAAAGAATGAAGTGGCAATGGGCCGGACATGTAGCCAGAATGTGAGACTCCCGATGGACATCCGAAATAATCCAATGGTACCCAAGAGGCATAAAGAGGCCTAGAAGAAGACCGAAGGTACGCTGGATGGACGAAATCAGGAAGCATGGCAGCATCACGTGGCATCGGCGAGCAAAGGACCGAACTGTTTGGAGTCAACTTGGGGAGACCTTCATCCAGCAGTGGATCGACCCTGGTTGACAATGACGATGATGATGATGATACATATATACCATCACGCCATTTCCCTGCCGGTCTAGGCAGAGAGTATTGAGTGCAAGACTTTTCTAACTCAACAGAGATTCTTAGCTTCTTCTACATCCATATACCTCATCACACAATTACTACGATTTGTTTGACTTTCTAAATTTCCTTCTTTCAAAATATCATTAAATTGATCTATGCATACCTTTCTTGACCTTTCTCTCTTATACCTTCGATTCACGTACACTTGTTTTGTTGGTCTTTCAAAAGTGACTCGTTCTACATGTCCAAAACATGTCAGTGCTCTTCTTCATCTTACTCAGCACATCAGCTTTATGTTCATATTCGTCCGTAATCACTTTATTCCACATTTTGTCAGCCCCATTCAATTTGATGAAATCTTTAAAATATTAATTTACTCTTCTAATGTGGTTCTACGTCAAATTTTATCATTGTATACATCACAACCTGGAAGGTTTATTATCATATAGCAATATCTTCTAACCAATCAGAATGTTCACGTTATGGCAGTTTCAATTCGTTGCTACTTCTTCTTCATGTCATCATAATATACTGCCGGTGCCGTCAGACTTTGGAACCAGTTAATGGCTGCCATAGGCTGTCCCCTCGTTTATTAGCTTCAGACAGCCAATTAAAATATGCTGCATTTCTTTTCAATGAAAAAATGTATTTTCTTTTTCTTTCCCATCTTCGTTCTCGTTTCCTAGTCTTTTGTAAGAATTACAATATTTTGCATAAATGTGCTTTTTTCATTTCCATTTAAATGCTTTATCATGCTCAAGTCTTTTTTTTTTCAAAACACTTAGTTACATTTCACCCGGCAATTAGACCCAATATTCTCTTGTCTGGTTAGTTGGAAGAGAATGCCGTATAGTATTAAACACGCTATTTGTATATTTTGCTGTAAAGTGTTAAATAAATTTAAGTCTTAATAGGTTTTAAGTGAAAACCAGACTTGAACCCTTTTAAAAAAATGTGTACCAACGGGAGTAAACGGCTCCTGTGGCCTAGTTGGTAGGACATTTATTTTAGAGCCTGAGGGTTGTGGATTCCATTCCTTTTGTAACCCGATTTTTTCAAAAGGGTTCTAGCTGGTTTGTCACTTAAGGCCTCTTAAATATCTTTCTGGTTGGTTGGAAAATATTGCCTCACAAGTCCACGTTTCGCAGCCATACAGCAGCACACTCCAGACAAGAGTTTTCACTAAATTCTTCCTAACATTGATATCAATGTTAGGAGATTCGAATATCTTGGATTTCTTGTTAAAAGCAACCCTTGCCTGAAAAAAGAGCGCAGAACTAGACTTATAAAAATACCAAAAGGGTGGATTACGTAGCAGCAATGGGCAAATTACAGGATTTCTCAGGAACAACTTGGAGAGACTTATATCCTGCAGTGGATACATGTAGGCTCATAAAAATGATGATACGAAGTTTCACAAAGTAAAAGTCGAGATCTTTGATAAACATGACTTAATATTTAGCAGTGCCATACAAATGTTTGTACGAACCACATAAAAAATGTGTATACAACGAAAGTATCAAACAATACAATTAAACCTACAGGCTGGAGCATATGTGTCTTTACCAATTAGGCTACGCACTAGGGGAGGTTTAATATTTTCATATCAATTTTTAATAAAAAGTAATTTTAAACAATAAAAAATATCTGTAAAAATGGCACATTCAAACTAGTAGGCTACACTGAAAACACCTCCTATCATTTCAGTTTAAGAGCTACTACCTCATCCATTGTTATGCCTTCCGTTTGTTATTTAATACAAGAGTAGAGTGAATGAACTCTGCTTATTTGTTTAATTTGCTACAATAATCTGCTGAAGAAGATGAGCTGCCTGCTGTGGTGTGGGATAGATGTGGATGACACACGAACACGCCATTCAAGAGGAAGATACACAATGGAAATTCACAACTCAACGGAAACGGCATCACTCATTTTTAAGAAGAAAAATCACCTGTTTGACAGAGTTGTGTAAGCATTCTTATCGTTCGTTGCTCTCTTTTGAAAGCAGTTTAATTTATTCTAGCATAAAAAAATGTCAGTCAAATAAAAACGTTATATTTAAAAGCGCAGAACTTTTTTTTTTCCGGGTTACAATCCTATGATTGGTCTGCAACAAGCACTCGATCCCTCCGCTCATCTATGTCATCCGCCAGTCTCTTCATCTCCTGGTAGCTGCCACAGCGCACATCCCGGATCACCCGGTCCATGTAGCTATATCTAGGGCGGCCTCTATGGTTATTGCCCTCAATCATTCCCTCGACGATGGTAAGGAGCAGGCCTGGGTGCCTGATGTTATGGCCTATCCAACTGGATCGTTGTTGGGCAACTCTATTTAAGAGTTGCCTTGTTTCTCCAACCCCGCTCAAAACCTCGTCGTTTCGGATGTGATCTGACCAATGGACCCTGGTCATCCGCCTGTAGCACTACATCTCAAAGGCAGCCAGATGCCCGGACTCGCTCTGGTTGATGGTCCACGTTTCGCAGCCATACAGCAGCACACTCCAGACAAGCCTGAATTCTGAATTCACTAAATTCTTCCTAACATTGATATCGAGATATAACATTGATATAAAAAGAGCGCAGAACTAGACCTACTAAAATACCAAAAGGGCAGATTACGTGGCAGCAATGGGCAAATGACAGGATTTCTCAGGAACAACTTGGAGATACTAATATCCTGCAGTGGATAAATGTAGGCTAATAATAATGATGATACGAAGTTTCACAAAGTAAAAGTCGAGATCTTTGATAAACATGACTCGATATTTAGCAGTGCTATACAAATGTGTGTACGAACCACATAAAAAATTTAATCCAGCTCAAGACCTATTCTTCAGTGTACCAGTTTCGGTACCTGACTATCCTCGTCTGCATTGTCCGTCCTCAGTGATGCAAGCAGTACGAGTGTATCATGCAGACAGTTACGTCAGCGCTGCACTCCCGGTGTGACATTTCATCCTGGATGATGTCATATATAGCGAGAAACGCGATCTGTCACTGGTTTAACTGTCGAGTCATTCAAGAAATACTTTTTTAGGGTAGACCTACTTTACGGCAACCTTATTGACTGATTCATGACTATTTATTCAAGAAACGATATTTGAAAAGGTTATGAAAATATACAAGTCCTTTTCTTTTTATCATTTGTTTGATTTAAAAGGGTCGAAAAGCAGTAAACAGGGATCTTAATTCATGATGGTATAAATAATTGTCCGACTTATTAAACAAAAGTTTATCGATCAACAAAGGGTTTGTTATTTATCCTGTTAATAATTTATATAGTATATGTAAAAACTGGTGGGTCAATCTATTGTAACGCTTAAGGAGTAATATCGAACCATACCCATTAAACAATGTTGGATATATGAATGGGTCAAATCCATACTCTTTGCAATAAAGGTATTGCAGAAATCTCTATTGGAATTGCTCAACTATCACAGAATTATGGATTCCTCTCAGGCTACATATAAATAAATAAATAAATAATAGGTTTATTGATACCAACATAGTATGTACAGATTATATTTAAATAACACTTCTAAAACACATAAATTGCAGATAATACATTAAATACAGAAGCTATCAAAAAGTCTGGGCTCATCTAATAGCATCCCCTCTGCCAAGATACACCCCACCAATATAGGGCGAACCCAGCCACGGGGACACCAGATGTTTTTCAGCCCACACCCTTGAACACGTAGAACAAGAATATATAAAAAAAATAAACACAGAAAATAAATAGATGACAAAAAAAATACATTCAAGAGAGAAGACACTAAAAGGTCCGGGCTCATCCCACAAACATTCCCCCGGCCGAGATACACCCCACCAATGTAGGGCGAGCCCGACCGCAAGGGCATCAGGGGGTTTCCATCCCACACCCCCGCATATCTAGATTAAATAATAAATAGAAAAAAAATGATTGAACCACACTCCTATCTACTGCGAACCAGAAAATAATCAAAAAATCTCATAACAGCGCCACCCTCAAATACCCTACATACTGTTATCACAAATCTTGGTAGATACTGCTCATCGACGCAGAAAAATAAATCCTTATAATATAAATGACAATCAACAACGATGAATTGTTATTGTTACATGATATAATCCAACAATATCTTCAGTGGTGTCATTTCCTCTGTAATCCGAAACCGGTAGCTTCTGGTGCATGACGTCAGGTCCCATACTGCAGCAGGCGATACCGCAGTGAGAAACCTTAGATGCAGTAGTGTGACAGTCGGGGGCAGTCGAGCGTTGATACTTACCCAGTCTAAAGTGTGTGCAATGACATTTATTATGGCTGTCGGTGAATGTCCACTTTATTAATTTGAATGGTCATTTATAGATTACTTTATTTATTTAGCACTTTTATTGCAAATACAATCTGGCGAGCTTATTGCCAGGCGGTACTTTCAGCCAACCAGACAAAAGTAAATGAAGCATATTACGTGGTATAAATAATTCAAATGACTATCCATCCCCATGAAATCCATAAACACATACGTGAGTATATGCCCACGGACCCCACAAAGACGGACAATCACCCGAACATTATTTTTCATATAAAGTGAGATATCACCGATCAAAAGAAAAGGAAGGGATGGTGGAGAGGAAAGGAAAAGAAAAATCAGGAATGAAACACGTTATTTTCTTCTTTTTCTTCTTCCCAGTGTCATGTCAGGTCCCCCCAACGTTGAATAACGTAATTGAAACACGTTATTTTACTGACTAGAAATTAAGAGTTTTTTCAGTCGCTTCTTAAAGCATGCCAAGGACGGAGCGATTCTTACATTGGTTTATAACTGATTCCAGAGTCTCACTGCATGGACAGTAAAGGACGACGTAAAAAAGGAGGAGCGGTGAACTGGAAAGGAAAATAGACAATCTCTGTTTGAGCGTAGCGCTAATCCATGATTGGAAAGACGCTGAAAAATTTCGGCGAGATAAGAGGCGGGATATTATACAATAAAGACTGTATGTGAATGTATGTGAATTTGGCGTCTATTTCTAACATTCAACCAGTTAAATGCCTTCTGGTATGAAGTTATATGATCGTACTTTCGTAGGTTGAAAATAAATCTTAGACAAACATTTCAAGGTTGTCAAATCACAGACAAACATTATAGGGTTGTTCGGATAGGAACAAAGGTTTACTTGCTAGCTGTGTGGGTGAATTGTCCTTTACACCACAGCCTCTAATAATCACAACGATCCACATTATCGTAACCCCAATACTGAGGAATGTGACCCATCATATAATCCCTTTATGTCGGCGATTTTAATATTAGTCAGCAGCTCTCTATCAACTTTGGCTCTTTGAAGAACCCTTGTGTTGCTGACCATATCCGTCCAGGGTATCCGTAGCATTCTCCGGTGCATCCACATTTCGAATGCTTCCAGTCGGTTCATACTACTTACTTTGAGGGTCCATGATTTCTTTGAGGGTCCATGGTCCCTTTATTATTATTAATAAAATAAGTATTTTAACATTCACATATAGTTTGACAGGTAATAAACTTAACTATCAAAGATGATAAAGATGGTTCTCGCGAATACAAAAGCCAGTGATGACGAACAGATGCAAATGAATAGCTAATAACATAATTGAGAGCTGATCCCATTTCAGTAATTATCTCGCGTCACACCTGAGCTGGGACACATCATGAGCATGCTTGTCACATTAGCATGACTGGTATTAAGTGGACGTAACTTTATATACAAAAGGGTTACAATCCACGATACACTTAAGTATATTTGAAATATTTCTCAGCAACAACTTTGGTTAATTGTATAATTATATACAATACAACCTGAAGGGCTTATTGCGGGGGTGGGCAAATCTTTTGGCTATCGGGCCACAATAAAAAAGCGCAAAATTAAATAGTTTTTTTTATTAGGAAGGGAAATGGTATACCTATGGTTCGTGTTCACTGGTGCGGTAAATCCCCACACATTTCGCAAGTAAAAAAATGTATCAATGCAAAATTAAATAAATTTACATTATAAGGGTCAAACTTAGATATCGGTGCCCCACTATTATTTATAAATTTTTCTTGACATTTCGGTTTATTAACAAAGCAGTGAATTTTTTTAAATCATATTTTTGACTCCGCGGGCTGGATAAAACTTCACTGCGGGCCGCCATTTGTCCAGGCCTGGCTTATTGCAACAAGAAATATGTCAAAGAGGTCTTAAGTGAAAACCAGACAAGAACACTATTTGGAAAAAAATTGAACCCGGAATCTCCAGGTCGAAAGACAGACGTTTTATCAATCAGGCCACGGATGTCGTCGTTAGTTTTGAACTGTGTTGAAAATTCTCCCGTTCAGTTAAAGTTGTTTGCAATTGGTGTTCATTTTAGATTTAACTGTTTTGATTAAAGGTTTCAGGTGCAGTAATTTGTACTTTGCTCCTCTAAGTACAAATTACTGCACCTGATCAACCAAGGCAAAATAGAAGGCCGAAAAGGTGTTGGCAGGAGGCAAATCTGCTGGCTCCGCAATATACGTGATTGGACGCCATGGCATAAGTGCGTTGGAGATCTTTTTCGGGCTGCCGGGGACAAATATGTCTACTCTCAGGTGATATTCAGCTTTGGGGGGACCTGACATGACATTGGGAAGAAGAAGATCAAAGGTTTCAACTTAAAATTTGTGACATTCCGTATTAGAATATTTAACAATAAATTACTTTAATATTCATCTAAATACACTATTCTCCCGATGCTCCTTTTATTCCGCCTGAAGAAAACCTCAGGATAGGATGTAGACACATGTGTATCGGGGATTAATGTAATTAATAGAATAATAGAGTAACTTGACAGTTTTTGATAGTAAAATATAATTATTTTCGTATTTCCAACGATGGACGTGCGATATGATCCATCAGATATTGTCTTATTGGGTTTTCTAGTTCATCATTCATCATTTTCGCGACTTTCCTTACCATACAGGGAGACTTTTGAACCATTCACCAACTAACGTTACACTCGTCTCCTCATTGACATGTTTTAATCAGCTGTAGGAAAAATCTTCGTTTGTAGTCAGTAAAGTTACGTATATCTTTTACAATTTTTACGATCTCGTGCTTTTTTCATCGATTAATGATTAATTGATGATGGTCATTGTATAATTGATAATTTTGCTGTTTCCCTGTTACAATAAATTACGCCATGCACTAGAAATGATAGTTCTCCTTCCATATAGCGATAGTATAGAAATATCAACCTATAAAAAGTGAATTCAATCGTAAAATGATTTTTTATTACATCACCTCTATACCAAGGAATGTTACGTTTTATCAAATACCTCAAAACACGTTTAATGTGGGTTTGATATATTATGCATAAATCTGACAGGTGTATTTGCACATTCATGTGATATACTCTTTTCGTATTGGATTACTAAATCGACAAAAAAAATCTATGCGAAAACGTACTTAAAAAATACTTTTAGCAGGGAGGACCAAGGTCTGAGTGAATGTGATGGAATACAAGTAGCCTGAACGAGTGGACTTGTTCTTGCTAAATAATTAGTTGTAAGAATTGTTATCTAGTTATAAGTAGTATGTAAGTGTTAACTGTTTCTAAGAAATTATATTGTACGAGTATATTAACATTATTGAAAATAAAGTGACATCTAAGTAATTATTAAAATAAAGTTAGTTCATAGTTACAATATATAAATTAGATTATAGTTCGGAAATTCTAGGATGAGTCCTGTGACAGCTCACAAATTTGCCCCAATACAACCTTGTAACGATGTTCAGTAATTTTAACTATTTTATGAAGTTTAATATAAGCCTCAATTCTAATAAATAACAAGTTATTTAGGTAAATGCATTACATAAAGTTGTATTGGGGCAAATTTGTGAGCTGTCACAGGACTCATCCTAGAATTTCCGAACTATAGTTGCCTTATTTGCTTGTTTGCTTTGAGGACGATAAAAATTGAAGCCGACCAGTCATGAGAAGTGATCAAACGATAAACCACTTATGCAATTTAGGACATCGATTTGCTTGTGTGTTTTATGGGCATATAGAATATAATCTTTGATTGTGCGTTACCTCCTATCTCGAGGCTCTCTGCGTTCCACATATAAAGTGCCTCGGGATATGAAGTAGAAACACTTGTATCAGGAATTAATGTAATTAGGGATATGACAAAATTTGTGAGCTGTTACAGGACTCATCCTAGAATTTCCGAACTATAGTTCTTAAGATATACATTTGTATATAAGTATAGCCTTTCGCAAATGTTTGTACTGCATATTACTTTATTTAAAAAATACATAAACCTACCTGCGAGCTAATTCGTTCAGTAAAAAAGTGCGAATTTAGTAAATACGATTTTTCTAATAAAGTTTTTATATTGTTAAAATTTGAAAACTAAATGGACAAGGAATAAGACTGAAAAGAGCTAAATAAATGCTGCAGAAATGCGTAAACTTAGATGAATACACAGGGTGAAAATGCATGACATAATTCGGAATGATTAGGGAAGAATGTGAACTTAAAGCTAATGTGTTGAGTAAGATGAAGATATAACTCTGAAATTGTTTAGGGTTCGTGAAACGAGTGAATGAAGAAAGTTAAAAACAAATATACAGTGCAAATGAAAATGGAAGGAGTGGTATAGAGGAAGATCAAGATAAGTATGGTTGGATCAAGTGTACGATATTTTGAGAGAAGAAAACGTAGGTCAGAGAAATCGTAGAAGCTGTTTGAGAAGGTGTATGGATGAAGAAGATGCGAAATATGTATAACGCGATAGAAAAGTCTGGCGCTCTCTTCTTTCCGCCTACCCTAATAGAGAGACGGATTGATGGCTTGTTTGTATTTTATTTTTATTTTCGGAAAGTTTTAAATATATGCTCTGTCACATATCGACTACATATCATATATGATATCTAAATCAAAATTCAAATCACAAATCAAAATTTACTCATCGACAAAATCAAAACTTACTCATTGACAAATTCAAAATTTACTCATCGACACAGTCAAAATTTACTCATCGACAAAGTCAAAATTTACTCATCGACAAAGTCAAAATTTATACATCGGCAAAGTCAGAGTTTACGTATCATCCTTGTTAAAATTTACACAACAGCTATTATAAATGGACTACGGTGACTTCCGTGGTATAGTTGGTGAATACAACGAGTTGTGGGTTCGATTGTCATTACCCAATTTTAAAAAATGTATATCCCTCTGCTTAATATGTTCCCAATTTAAAATCCTCCCCTGTCTCAAAGATTCACATTCACTTTTACATATTTTTCCCCCGCCCCATTCACCATTGTATTACATCTCTCCCCACTTCCCTCCCCTACCTCATCTCTTTTATATTAGGTTATATACACTTGTACAGAATATATTTTAGCAACTTAGTTTATATTCACCTGACGAAGAAGACGATGGTCTTCGAAACTAGTTGTGAACCTAAATTAAACCTGTGGTGAACACAAAAAATAAAATAAGTTTTTTATTTTACTTATTTTTTCCTTTTATGTAAAAAATGGCACCACAAAGTGAAACTATAGTCTTTTCGAAGATTCAAGAAATAAAAAAAAGTGTTTCTAACATATTTCCACTTAAGACTTCTTGAACATGTTTCTGGTTGGTAGTCAAGATAACCACATAGCAATAAAGTATTCAGGTTGTTCTATATAAAATAAAAGCGTGACACAATACAATACAAGATAATCTAAAGGGACCTTTATTTATAGCAGCTCATCCATCACGCAGTGTCCTTAATATGATGCGTAGAGAGGCTCGGAGCAACACAATAAACGATTACTTTACATCTCTGAGTAGATAAGACTCTAAAGCATATTTCAATGCTGAGCTTGTGGGAAATTTTTGTAAAAACACTTCCTGATCTATGAGTCATCTTTGAATCACGTATCTTGAAGAAAAGTTCAGTCTTCTTTGGAATGGGATAATGCTGCATCGCCAATTCAACGCCGCTGTTTCAGCATCTAAACGTTTGCCTATTCTCTGGGTTGTTTCATTTTATTTAGGTTTGCTCTCGATATTGGGTTGCAACAGCACCTGTGATGGCCACTATAGTATATTAGCGGGAACATTGGAGTAAAGAAAAACATTCCTTATAGTTAATTTCTCATCGTCGTTGCTGGGCCTCGTAGTCGAGGATCCTCTCGCCATTCCGATGTCAATTCAATAGAAAGGCGAAACTGTGCCGTGGAGTTTTTTTTTGTTTCTTTTTCCAAACTCACCGGCCACATTGCTGTACTGGATCCGATGACACACCGACGTGAGACGATCGGAGTACATCACCATGTTTTTGAAGTGAAACTTCTATAGGCGCGGTAGGGTACATTGGCCTTAACGTCACGAAAAGTGAAACGGTGTATTAAATTATTATTTAATTATTATTAAATTATTATTTTATTATTATTAAATATTTTATTTATTAATAAACTATTATTTTAATATTAATAATTATTTATTATTAATAATCATTAATATGATTGTAATATTATTAAGTGTATTATATTATTCTTAAAATTATTGTTTATTAATTTTTTATTTATTTATTATTAAAAATATAAAAAAATTGTTTTTTGTTACATATTATTTTTATATTAATAAATTTAATAATTATTTTATTAAAAATTATTTTATTTTATTTAATATTTATGGTATTTTAATATTTATTTAATATATGATATAATTTACATTTAATATACGAGTATAATTATAATAATACATATGTATATGTTATTATAATAATAATAATTCTATTATTATTACATTATAACTAATTACAATATAATTAATTAATAATATAATATATTATTAATAAAATAATAAAAATAATATAATAATAAATAAATAATTATTGAATAATAATTAATAATAACATAAAAATATTAATTTATTTAACATTTAAAAATATTAATTTAGTATTGTTAAGTGTATTATATTATATTAATATTAAAATTATTATTTAAGTTATTATTATTTATTATTAAAAATAAAAAAAATAATATATTTTTATTTAATTAAGAGAGATGTTCTTGAATTAAATTCCACATAACCATTTCCTAATCCTTAAAAAAAAATCGTTAACAAATAAAAAAAAAGCAATGCATTAAATCAACTTTTCAAAGGAGCTAAGAAGTTTCACTTCTACCGCGCGAGAGCCTCCCGCATCCGTTTTTTTTATCTTTTTTGAAAGAATATATATGACGGAATTCATAGGTATCATTATACCCTCGAATACTAACAGTAAAGCTGTTAAGCGTAAAAAAAATGTCTGTGCCATTCGAGGGGGGTAGTACAGCACGGGGTTCGAACGGCGACCTTCTGTATGGTAGTTCAGTGCATTACCGCGCGACCATGCACCTCATTACTTAATTTATACAAGTAAAGGGAGGATATTAAGTTTATTTTTACTTCTCTAAATATTCCTTACCTTTGTTGTAGTTCCAGGATTTTTTTCACAGAATTTGTTATTTCATTTTGTTAGTGATGTCTCGTTGAATCCTCTGAAAAAAAGAGAAAAGGGTATATTAAAAATCTTAAAAGATATTCCAAATTAAATTTTCTCAAAAATCACTTAAGTTTTTTATATTCAATTAGAAATACTACCATTTAATTATTTATAATCTGATAGATATTTTATAATAGGAAAATTAAACCAACTCAAAGTAGGTCAAAAGATTTACAAGAAAAATAATAGAGATCGTTATTTTTTTCTCAATACGAAAAATATACCCAAAGTTGAACACAAACTATCTATCACTAGATTACGGATGTCGTCAAATATTGCATTTTAATTATTTTCTTTAAATTAGTCAATCTGCCTGATAAATGCATCGGAATAGGAGATAGAATAAGGTGTGGACTGACAAACATCTGACGTCCTCGTGACCGTGTTCGCCCTCTATTGATGGGGTTGTATCTCTATTGGGAGGAAGATGAGTACATACATTTTGATAGCTTCTCTCTTAAATGTGTTTTCCTTTTCATTGCCTTAAAATATGTGAAATTTCAGGATGTACTCGTATACACTCGAAGACTATCAATCAATAATAAAAGGACAATTTATCTAGCGTCTTTTAGAGAGAAAACTCTCCTCAAGAGCGCTAATATAAACATATATATATATTTGTGTATCAAATTTTTTTTATAGCTCTTCAACCAAATTCAGTGTTCCCAGCCAGTGAACAGTAATGCTGTACAAATTAATTGAACTTCTTCTTGCTAAGAAAATTCTGGAGAACAATGAATACATTTCAGTGCATGTTTGACAGCATATTCCCTAATAACCATCAGTGGGTGATGGTTAAACCACAGACTGAATGCGGAGACCCCTAAACTACCGACCGTGTTATAGACTTGTGCTATTTCTATAAATTCAACTTTTGACTCTTGCAGGAGTTTTATAGCGTTTCTGAGGATACTATCGCATGGAGATAAGCGTTCAGCAGCCTATAAGTAATAGAAGAAGAATATTTATGATTTTTTTGGTGTGTTTTTTTAGCGAAGGGTTATATGTGAATATTATTTGTTTTCTCAGATACTTCGCAGGCTGTAAGTAAGTAGATGTTAAATAATTGAAATCTTACTTCAGATCTACCTGGAGATCCATCCGCAGATTTCCTTACAGTATTATTATTTTTTTTAGGCCTGGATTGCATTTTTATAGGAACATTGTTATCTGTTTTTTGGATATACAGGAGACGGTATCTATTTAATTGGTATTTTATGGACTTGTGACCATCATCTGGTTGAGTTAGAGTGTACATTTAACGCCTAGGCAACACTCTTCATTTCTACCATAGATCCATCTCTATACATCCTTAAGATGTTTTCATTCTTCTTCCCTGGAAGCGAATGGGTACGATCTGAAGTAAGATTTCAATTATTTAACATCTACTTACTTACAACCCGCGAAGTATCTGAGAAAACAAATAATATTCACGAAGAATTAGTTTTTTAATGGTAACCTGAACTTCGAAAAAGCTGAAAACTTATCTCTATTTAGAAACTTGAACTTAATTATATAGTAGGTTTAATTTGATTTTTGCGCTTAAGGTATTTTTACCAGATACATTCGTACAGATACCGAACATGAGTGAGTGTCACGAATCTAGTCAGGGCCAACGCTTTACTACCATCAACGGCTATTATTTCTATAGCACCGCTTCTGATTGCATACTAATACGCACCGTCTTAAGTGCTAAGTCAAAGCCACTCATGAAATGACAAGGTGAAAGATTTGTTTACTAAGACAATTTATTGTTAAGTATATACAAATGGCAAGTTAGTGGTAATACGATAATCTTTTCCAACCAACAGACTGAGTTCCATAGATTTGTTTCAATCATCATCAATTTTTTTATTGTATATAAATTTATGATTGCATATGAACACTTTACACATATACTATACCTAAAGTCGAATGTGTTACTAGCACACATGAGAATATCTACAAAGGTTTCATTGTAGTTCATCTTATCTTGAAAAAAATTCTGTGGGTTTCTTACAAAATATGTTTTTTCTTAATATACTCGTATGAAGATGCGAGAAAGCACGTAATCTAATAAACATATAAATATTTATTTTGTAATATTTTTTTATTAGTTAATAATATTTGGTTTGAGTGCGCGTGAGTTGTAACACCCTTAAGAAGAATTCGCTCTCCAAACGGAGCTATATAAATTGTCCTTTTATTATTATTAAATGTAACAAAGTTCTAAAAAAAAACGTTACACCAAACATTTACAAAAGTAATCAAAGACAGAGAAAATGGGCGTTATGGAGAAACACATTTCGTCTTTGAAGTAAATCTAATGTTATTTGTTACTTTTGGAGTATGCCAACGAGGGTGAGAGTCTCATGGCAGCCAGTAACTGGTTCCATAGTGTGATAACATGAAAAGTAGAGAAAAGAAAAAAAAATCTTTAAAAATTATATGAGAGCTGGATTAGGATTTGGTTGAGAAATTATGTCGTGAGTGCTAGACTGTTGACCGACCTGGATGGAGGCGTTTTGTGATATCATTGAATATATGGTGACCAGTTGTTGTACGCAGAGGACAGAACACCAGATATCCGTATCTCGACGCACATATTTTCCCGTTTCCACATTCTCAAATCTCCCATCTTCTATGTAAAGGGTCTTCCAAATTGAGCGGTTTTTTTTATTCAAATATTTTTAATTGTTGAACAAAACACACAATTTGCTTTGATTTCAAAAAACTTTTTATTGGTCATTGAAGTATAATATATGAAATTTAAATACAAAAAACAATATCCGTTAAATGTCTACCTCTTGTAGCTCCACAGATGTCCACTCTTTCGTCAAAAACTTCGATGACATTTTGGCATAATTGCGGTTCTAACTCACCAATAACGCGAATAATTTCGTCCTTCAGCTCAGGAATTGATTGGGGGTCATTCTTATAGACCTGAATTTTTACGTAACCCCAGAGAAAATAGTCCTACGGTGACAGATCACATGATCTTGGTGGGCAATTAACATCACCGTTTCCGGAGATTACAATACATAAAATAATTCAATAATTTGAACGCGTTTTTGTATTATATACGACTCCATTTTTATAAATGTCATACATTACACTTCTCAAACGTCACAAGACCCAGGCAAGTTCGCGACGCCATCTGTGTTTTATCCGAGAATTAAAAAAACTGCTCAGTTTAAAAGACCCTTTATAACTCATGTGATTTATCTTTCTTCTTTCATCTCCTGCTTTCAACACCTTATCATGATCCTCTACCACGCCTTCCACGCACATTTTCACTGTATGTTTGTTTTGTTATTCAGCATACACATCAGCTTCAATTTCACATTCATCCTTAATTACTTCATTCCGTATTAAATAATACATTGTCACCCCATGTATTGTTCCCGGTGCACGTTATACTCGTATTCAATAGACATCTTTGAATGTTGTTGGCGTACATATACGATGGAGAACTGTGAGTTGGTTGTCTAGTTCAGTGGTTCTTAAACCGAAGGATCGATTATTGGGGGCCTTAGACAATATTGTTAGAAAAAAATATCTCTACAGATCGAGGGACAGCGTAGTCCTTAGAAGGCAAACATCTTGGCTGCGCAATATAAGATACTGGACGGAGATGAGGCGTGTGGAGGACCTGTTCCGGGTTGCGCAAGATAGAGAAGCCTTTGCCAGAGCGATTGCCAACGTCGGGGGGACCTGACAGGGCACGACAAGGAGAAGAATCTCTACATGAGTGAGTTTGGTGTTTATCCATGGCTTTATCCTACTCAGTTTCTGCTGGGCATGCTCGAGTATAACTCCTTGAGAGTAAGAAGAGATCTGCATCTCCTGGTATACGCTGTCAAACTCGTTCGAGGAGTTGTGAGCTGTCCAGCATTACTACAAAGATTAGCGTTAAATGTTCCTAACAATTACACTAGACTGCGCCGGCAAGAACTGCTTTCAATAACATACACAAGAACAGGTCTTCCAGCCGCTATGCCTGTTGGAAGGGCCTTAACTCTTTTGAACGGGACTGCTTCGGATATTGACATATTTCATATCACATTACCAAAAGCAAAAGTAAATTTTCTTCTAATATTGTGTGCGTTAGAAAACACTTATCAACTTATTTAAGTGACTTTGAATATATGTGTATGTTTGTGTGTATATATGTATGCATATACATTATTTTTTATTTTATGTAATTTTTTTTTATTCTATAATTTTTTTCTTTATTTTTAATGTTCACATTTCTTGTATTTTTCAATGTAAGTGGGCTAAGCCTATTTTGAGAAAATAAATAAGTAATTAAATAAAACATTGTCTCCCGGCCATCCTCTTCAACATGTCCATATAATAAATTCGATATGTTGACAGTACATTATTGCTGATTTATTTCCATGTGGAGATATCTTTCAACCAATCAGAATGATGTTAAAGAGGCATTAAGATTAGAACCCTTTTAAATAAAATTGGTTACCAACGAGAACTAGAATAGGCTATAAGGTCCTGCGAAAATTAAATAGAAAGAATAGGACAAGTTCATTACTTTTGAATTGTTATTTATATTTCATGCAATTCTAAATAAGAATTCTGATTGGTATTCCACATGCATGCGTTTCTATGCAGGAAGCTTTTTCTTAGTTTCTTGTCACATTCTTAGAATTTTTTATTCGATGTTTTTAGTAAGACGCCAACTTTTACGACACTATCGAACAAATGTCTAAGGTTTATTTGCATAAATTAGCGTGTGTAATGTTATCCAATATTGAAATCAAATAACATTATCGCGAATCTGGAATTCGCAATGTTTTCTTTTAAGTCGCGTTGTGCATTTCAAATATTTAAAATAATTCTCAAAAAGTTTAAAAAAATATCGCATGCGTATTTTATTTGCCAAAGGTTGCATTGTATTATTACACTTTTGTTGTAAACATTAAAACCTGGTGAGTCTGCCACTCTATGGTAATTTCTTCAGATATCCATAGTCCAAATATAAAAAACCAGTTAGTGAAAAACTATGCCGACATTTATGTACAGGAGAGATGTAAAGATGCTGTTAGTGAAAAAAAATGCCAACTTTCGTGCATGAGAGGGATGCAAAGGGCCTGTTAGCGAAAAAATATGCCACTTTTCATGTTTGGGTGGAATGTGAAATCTGTTAGTGAATACATATTCCAACATTCATGTATGGGCGGGATGCAAAGGGCCTGTTAGCGAAAAAATATGCTACTTTTCATGAATGGGTGGAATGTAAAAATCAGTAAGTGAATACATATTCCAGCATTCATGTATGGGAGGAATGTAAAGAGCACGTTAGCGAAAAAATGTGCTACTTTTCATGAATGGGTGGAATGTTAAAATCAGTTAGTGAATACATATTCCAACATTCATGTATGGGCGGGATGTAAAGGGCCTGTTAGCGATAAAATATGACCCTTTTCATATATAGGTGGAATTTAAAAATCTGTTAGTAAATAAATATTCCAGCATTCATGTATGGGAGGGGTGTAAAGGAACTGTTAGTGAAAAAATATGCCAACATTTGAAGAGTAAAACTCATAAACCACATAACAACCATGTTTTTGATTTTTTTTAATGGAAAAACAATGTATTAACAAGCAACAATATACCCATAAATGGCATATATGTGAATTCAATTTATAAAAATAGCTTTATAGTATATAATTTGTATTTTTTTTTATTTTTCACAAATAAAACGTTTTGTAGAAAATGAGCAGTTTTTTTCTAATAACTCTTTACGTATTTTTTGGCTCTTGAGTGGTTTATGATTTTTAGTCTTCATTTATTGTATTGTATTACACTTTTGTTGTATACAGCACAACTTGGCGGGCTTATTGCCATGTGGAAATATCTTCCAACCAACCAGAAAGATTTTAAAGAGGTCGTAAGTGAAAATCAAACTGGAATCCTTTTAAAAATCTGGGTTCCAACGGGAGTTCAACACGCAACCTCCGGGATGGAAAACAAATGTCTTACTAACAAAACCACGTAAAGCAATAGGCTAATATGTATGAGAGTGAAATGAGAGTTTGGAAAATTCTTGAAAGAAGCCTTATAAATGTATGCACTAGGAAGAACATGTAGTGTGTCGACATATAGAGCAACAGTATAAGAAGATGTATATATGTGGAGGAGGCGAAGTATGCAGTTCGCGATAGGAAAGTTCCCAATCTCAACAAAAAAGAACACGAAATTACGTTATTAACTAAACAATGACAGATTACCAACAAAATCCAGCGTTTCTAAGGCATAAAAATTACAGTTCCAAGATGATCGGTAGGTGAATATTTAAGCAGCCTTTTGTTAGGCAGAGTTTTTTTTGCATAACGCTAATTGCTTAGTAGCGCTATAAAAATTAAGCAGCTACAGAAAAATATGGATTAAAATTTAAAACGTTCTAAGAGTAAAAACAATCTGGAAGGAAACACGAATTGAATCGAACCCGGGGCTTACGCTTGCTTAGCATGAATGTTAACCATTAGACATGACCACGGTAGCCGACAATCGCAATTAGCATATTTAATAGTGGACAAATTACTCCTCAAATCACTGACATAGGACACGATGAGTATCACAAAACACTGATGGATATATAATAAATTATAAATATGAGATACACAAAACACTGATGGATATAAATTATAAACATGAGATATACAAAACACTGATGTATATAAATTATAAATATGAGATACACAAAACACTGATGGATATAAATTATAAATATGAGATATACAAAATACTGATGGATATAAATTATAAATATGAGATACACAAAACACTGATGGATATAAATTATAAATATAAGATATACAAAATACTGATGTATATAAATTATAAATATGAGATACACAAAACACTGATGGATATAAATTATAAATATGAGATATACAAAATACTGATGGATATAAATTATAAATATGAGATACACAAAACACTGATGGATATCAATTATAAATATGAGATAGACAAAACACTGATGGGTATAAATGATAAATATGAGACACACAAAACACTGATGGATTTAAATTATAAATATGAGATACACAAAACACTGATGGATGTAAATTATAAATATGAGATACACAAAACACTATTGGGTATAAATTATAAATATGAGATACACAAAACACTGATGGATATA
This sequence comes from Odontocerum albicorne, assembly GCA_949825065.1. NCBI lineage: Eukaryota > Metazoa > Arthropoda > Insecta > Trichoptera > Odontoceridae > Odontocerum > Odontocerum albicorne. Next base: position 31,992,985 of record OX463858.1, read on the forward strand.
AATTATAAATATGAGACACACAAAACCCTGATGGGTATAAATGATAAATATGAGACACACAAAACACTGATGGATTTAAATTATAAATATGAGATACACAAAACACTGATGGATGTAAATTATAAATATGAGATACACAAAACACTGATGGATATAAATTATAAATATGAGATAGACAAAACACTGATGGGTATAAATTATAAATATGAGATACACAAAACACTGATGGATATAAATTATAAATATGAGATAAACAAAACACTGATGCATACATATTATATATATATGAGATACACAAAACACTGATGGGTATAAATTATAAATATGAGATACACAAAACACTGATGGATATAAATTATAAATATGAGATAGACAAAACACTGATGGGTATAAATTATAAATATGAGATACACAAAACACTGATAGATATAAATTATAAATATGAGATAAACAAAACACTGATGCATACATATTATATATATATATGAGATACACAAAACACTGATGGGTATAAATTATAAATATGAGATACACAAAACACTGATGGATATAAATTATAAATATGAGACACACAAAACCCTGATGGGTATAAATGATAAATATGAGACACACAAAACACTGATGGATTTAAATTATAAATATGAGATACACAAAACACTGATGGATGTAAATTATAAATATGAGATACACAAAACACTGATGGATATAAATTATAAATATGAGATAGACAAAACACTGATGGGTATAAATTATAAATATGAGATACACAAAACACTGATGGATATAAATTATAAATATGAGACACACAAAACACTGATAGATTTAAATTATAAATATGAGATACACAAAACACTGATGGATATAAATTTTAAATATGAGATACACAAAACACTAATGGGTATAAATTATAAATATGAGATACGCAAAACACTGATGGATATAAATTATAAATATGAGACACACAAAACACTCATGGGTATAAATGATAAATATGAGACATACAAAACACTGATGGATTTAAATTATAAATATGAGATACACAAAACACTGATGAATGTAAATTATAAATATGAGACACACAAAACACTGATGGGTACAAATTATTATATAAGACTTGGCAATTCTTTGTTTGTCGCAGCACCAGTGATAAAAGTCTGGGGATAGTAGACTCGTTATTTATTTTATTGAAGCACGCGAACCCTTGTATTAAAATAATGCCTTGCAAAAAAAAAGGCGAGGTGTCTCACTAAACGGTGTTTAAATCTCTGATTATTAATTGAACGTTCTTGGTTCTTAAATATAAAAAATATTTCTGAGGAGGTCGATTGATTTGCATATGATATTTTCATGAAGCATGCGGAAAAAAAATACACAAATAGAAGAAATGCATAAACAGTGATAATAATTTATTATAAAAATGTTCACGCATCACCGAATGGACATAATGTATTGTTATTCCTTTTTCCAATGACAGTAATTGATCAATATGCAGGCAGTGCGTGGTAGAGGCACATGCATTACTATTTTCTAACTACTACCAAACTAAAGGTTAGCTGTGTTTATCGGAAACGCACCAATGAATAAAAATAAATCGTTAAAATGTAAAGGTTAAATTTGTATTATCGTTTGAGACTGCGCTTCTAAAATGTTAATCAATAATTTAATTAATTATAATTAATTCATGGTCACTTTGTTTTATTCCACTTTATTACAAATCACAATGCATTTCGACACTCGCTGTGTCATCATCAGGTGAGTTGTCAAGAACTGAAGTAACATATTAATTACACCATGATATCTGTTATTCTCGATAAAATAGAGTCAAAGTATCCATGGTATTTGTTATTTATGTACTAAGTCACATCATTAATAACCAATTAAATCTATTCCTTTCTCCGTTTCTAACCATATTCTCTCTTAATACCGTAAACAACAAATACGAGTAGTACAGACACTTTTACTCTATTTTATCGTGAATAATACACATCGTGGTGTAATTAATACGTACTTCAGTTCTGAACAACTCACCCGATAATGACACATCGAGTGTCGAAATGCATTGTGATTTGCATTTAATAAAGAAACCGTGTTTTAATTTTAAATTAATTATGGAGTTCCGCAAAGTGTCGCCAGAGTTATTTAAATAATTAACACAATTTAAATATTGGTTTGTATCGACTCAAAATTTAAAACGACATCCTTGGTACTGAGTTTTTTTTTTTAATAAAATGTCATCCACCTAGCAATGCAGTGAAGAATATTCAACAGAAATTAAAAATATTGATTTCGAATAATGAAGCAGAATAAGTTATACACTTGTATGCAGCAGATTAAATGCATAAGCAATTTTTAATAGCTCGCACATTTCGCCGAAAATATTCAGCGTCTTTTCGATCAAGAAATGATCTTCGCATTTCCAGTTTACCTTTGTTTATTCTACACGTCATCCTTTATTGTCTATCCCGTTAGACTCTGGAACAAACGAACAACTTCTGTAAGACGTGCACCCTCATTGGCTTGCTTCAGAAGCAATTTATAAATCATTTTATGTCTCTTGAGTGACATAGCGTGTATTTCCTCATTCCACATTCTATGTTTGTTTCCCTATCCCTTCCCTCTAAACGAGTATGGCCGTACGGCGTACGGCGAGTGAATTTTTACCTCAAGAGAGTATGGACGTACACGGTACATCCAATGTTTTTATTCCCGAATACATGAATTTATCCTTCAAATCGGCACGGCTCAAATGTTTTTATCTATTAAACTATTTTGTATATGGCGGTTGCAATTACGTTATTTATAATATATTACTTACAAAACTTACGTGGAAAGGTGGATATGATAAGGTTCGCTGACGATATTGCTATGGTTGCTGAAAGTGAAGAGGAACTACAAGAGGCCTTAACAACTATGGAAAGCATTCTTCAAAATAACTACAGTATGAAGATAAATAAAGACAAAACAAAGCTGCTGACTGTAGGCCGAGCGCAACACCAGATGAGAATAGTGATGTCGGGTAAACCACTAAAGAACACCAGGGAGTTTGTCTACCTCGGGAGCAAAATAACATGGGACGGTCGGTCCAAGAGCGAGGTCGACAGCCGTATACATCAGGCTAGACTTGCATTTAACAAAAGGTCGAAAATAATAGAATCAAATAATATAGACCTAAAACTGATAATACTCCTCATCAAGACCTATGTATGGAGTATCTTGATGTACGGCTGCGAGACATGGTGCCTATCCGAAAGAGATAGACGAAGACTAGAGGCTTTTGAGATGTGGTCCTATAGAAGACTATTAGGAATTTCCTGGAGAGACCGCATCACAAATGAAGAGGTTCTCCAACGAATCGAAGGAGGAAGGCACCTGCTCAGGATCCTGTCCGAAAGGCGTGCAAGATGGATCGGTCATATAATACGACAAGAGGGCCTCTTGCATGCCATAATGGAGGGTATGACCGAGGGGACAAACTCTAGGGGACGCCCACGCCGAGAGAACCTGGAGGACCTGTCGGTGGACGTGCGCTGCTCAACATATACAGATTTAAAAAGAGCCGCACAGGACAGGGGGGAATGGAGGAGAAGAGTTGAAATTGCTGCAAACCAGTCTTAGGACTGCAACCACGGAATGACTTACAAAATATTTTTTTTATTTTACTTACAAAATCTCACTCGCTTAGATGTTTGGTTGGTTTGGTAATGGTCATTTGTTATATCAAATATGAATATTGAATATATATTTTTTCAGTCCATTTTTATTTTTGTTCAGTTTTTTTTTCCTTGTGAGTAATCTTTCATTTTTCTTCTATCCAGTCTTTTCCAATAACTCTAACCTAAGTGGTAGATAATGTTTGGAATCATTGGTCATTAGTCGCGCATCAGATATCTCGGTCAGGCAGACCACAATAAATTATACCGAAAGTGTTTAAGGAATGCCACAGCACTTGGTATTCCATCCATCCTCTTGTTCGTCTATCTTGCTGCATCTTTATTCGTGGGAAGTCTTTCTCGATGTTGTTATCCAATGTTACGGTAACACAGACGTGGTCAGGGCTACTGAGGAGGTCTAGGAGAAGAGAACTGTGCTAGACGGGGTGTGGCTCCGTTATTTCAGACGATAGATTGCCATCTAGACAATTTGCATGATCTATTTTTGGTCAGTTCTTTATACTCTAGGGTCATTACTCTTTTGGGTTATATTTAATTCCCTTGTGATGACCTTCCGTAGTCGAGAATTTAGCATGTTTTCTACGATATTTAAATTTGCTGTTCAATTACCTGTGAAATCTGGCCTAATTCTTAAACTTGTAGATGGCGCTTAAATTATTCTAATCATGCGACAATTATATAAAATCTTACCAATTAAACGACCTCCGTGACCTAGTTTGTTAGACGCCTGTCTCCCAGCCCGGAGTTTGTGGGTTCAAATCGCGCTAGATCCAGACTTAAAAAAAATCATTCTGGTTTTCACTTAAGACATCTTCAATATCTTTCTGGTTGGTTCGAAGAGATTGCCACATTGCGATAAGTCCGGCAGATCGTATTGTGTACAATGAAAAGTGTAATACAATTTTAAAAAGTACTTCAGATGAAACATGACGCCAGTTGGACCATAAAATCGCGCTCGTGTCAAATCGAAATCACATCGTCTGAAGAGAGTATCGGATTAGGGTTTAAGATACACGTGAAACAACGTTATTTAATAATAACGGGAATAACAATGTTATTTATTTTCTTGCAGTAGACTGTTTATCTTTTCTAGTTTCAATACCATATGTCATTTCAGGTTTAACACATATATTTTAGGTCTAACACATTTATTTTCTTGCAGTAGACATTTCAGGTCTAGCACATTTATTTTCTTGTATTAGACTGTTGATCTCTTCTAGTTTCCATACCATATGTCATTTCAGGTCAAACACATATATTTTAGATCATCAACTTAGAATATCGTTGTCATGCTCTTATTTTCCATATACTATTATGAGAAATTCAGATATTACAGAGGCTGGGTTTACCTGTAATGTAAGTTTGTTATATTACTAAAGGGCAGGCAGTGTAATAATTAAGCTTGAAAAAAGAGAAGATATGACCGAAGTCATGGGTATCTTTATTCTCTCGAACACAAGGCGGAAAAAGAGAGTAGCACAGCGTGGGGTTCGAAACGACAACCTTTCGTACGGAAGTCCAGTGCGTTACCGCACGGCCATGCTCCTCAACTCTCTATAAAAGTCAACTTTAGTTACATAATAGAAGGCATATTAAATTGTTATGAATATCGCGCGGATATTAAGTTTCTTTCATAAGAAAGGAAAAGTCCGGCAAAAATCTAAGGACGTTTTTTTATTTATTTAATAAAGTAACGTATAATACAAACATGTACCAAAGGCTATATCTATATACAAACTAATATCGCAAGATCTAATCTAATTTACATATTATTATTATGAACTAACGAAATTAAAATTTTCTACATGTGGTTTTAACTTAAAATAATATTCAAATTCTAATATAATTGTTAACACCTATATACTAACTTACAACTAGATAACAATTATTACAACTCATTATTTAACACGTACTTGTCCACATGTTCAGGCTACTTGCTATCCATCACATTCACTCAGACTTTGGTCCTCCCTGGTAATACTGTCAAAGAACTAGTCAGGCAACATATGATGCTTTGTAAGCAAGGGCTTAATTAAATTACGTTTGATGCTATATACGAAAAATATTTTCTATAGACATTATCAAACATCTTTTAATTTAACTGGGCTTTTTTCTTATTTTGAAAGAAAATTGATAACTATGCGAGTCGATTTTTAACATTTCAGAATAAAACGAAACATGTTTTCTATCGGCTCTAGTTTTCATATATCTGAATGTAGAAGTATCAAATTTATTTTAAATTTGTAATATCGACTGACCATACGATGGGCATGGTATCTAAATACGCTATTACTTGTTCAGGCCGGAAGTTTTTGGGCTTTAGTGGTGTATAATTCATTGTGGTTTTTAACACGTTCACTGCGTCGAACACGGCTCCCGTGTCCATACAAAATAGACTTGAATGTTGAGTGCACTCATAAACGTCTCCCGATAAGGATTCGTCGCCGGTTTCATGTGTTTTGAAGACACGAAGGAATACACTTGTATATGATGTTTCAATAGAAAGTAGAATTTGATTTTTAACAAAGTTATGGGTTTTCAAAAATTCGCGAATTTTCAGCATATCTGTATGACATTTTATACGCAGTGAATGTGTTTATTCACTTCATGGTATTTAAAAGACATTTCTTGTTCAAATATCTGTATTTTTATTACTACCTTGAATCACACAGGACCTTTAGATGTTGTTAGGGACTTTGCCTTTTCCACTGCAATTCTTATATTACATAATTAAGGTGCATGCCCCAGCGGTAACGCGCTGGATTTCCGCGCGAAAGACCGTCGGTTCGAACCCCGCGTTGTGCAACTTCCGTCGAATGACACAGCAATTTTTTTCCACCTGGTATTTTAGGTTATAAGGATATTTATGACTTCGGTCATATCTATAATTAAACAAAATATAAATATAAATTATGCAAAGTAAAAATTTCTTGTTAAAATATTATTATAGTTTAACATTTTTAAATGCACCAATCAACGAACACGATGACACAAAAAACATCAATGTCTGCAATTAACAGCTGTATAACAAATAATTCAGTTCACCACTTGCCCAATCACCCTGTATGCGAGTACTCGTATATCGTCACAGATACGAGTATTATGCAAATTGATTGGTATAACATTTGTTGAATCAACATCAACAATAGAAGAAGAGAACAACGTCGAAATATAACTAAAAAAAATTATAAGATGCTGTTAACTGTTATTCATGAGTTGCAGTTAAAAATATTTAACTATCTAAGATATGTTTATATACAGTGTGAGTATTTTTCCAATGGTTGTTTACATAAATTCAAATAATATGTTTAATTAATCAAATGACAAGTTAATTAACTTCATATGAAGAACTATCTTATTAATTAATTCCATCTCCACGAAATCCATAAACACATATAGTACTATACATACGTGAGCATATGCCCACGAAACCCACAAAGGACAATCACCCGAACATTATTTTACATATAAAGTGAGATATCATCAATCCAAAGAAAAGGAAGGGATGGTGGAGAGGAAAGGAAAAGAAAAATCAGGAATGAAACACGTTATTTTACTGACTAGAAATTAAGAGTTTTTTCAGTCGCTTCTTAAAGCATATATGTAACATAATATGTAAGATGTTTGGGATCATTGAGTTGTTAAATAACTGTTTATTATTATGTTTAAAGCGAACATAGAGAGATCAGACTAAAGTATACCATATACGATCAGAATAAAGCAAGTACTTCATTAAAATTGCGATCATCTTTCTGGGGAGTAGGCAGCAATTTAATTGTTGAAGATCGTCTTCGGATCTAAGTGGTATCCGTGCAAGAAATGATTATGTGCCAGCGGTAGCTGTAGAAGTAGCAGTTGAAGACGAGGAGGAGATGGATCACGCAAGCTTGATCATGACCAGATTACGAGAATATGCAAATTACCTGAACAATGACATTCGTTTTGGTATCGCATTACGGTAATGTGACCCACTACACCTGGGACATGGCATGTATTTTTTCTTCTTTCGTTTTGTGTTGTATAGTTTTTTTTTAATTAATTAAAATTAAACAAAAATAATGTAGTTACTTCTTAAAGTTTTCTGACAAAGAATATTAAAAAAGTGATACAGCCACCCTTTACTTCAAACGAAAAAATAATACAGCCACCCTTTACTTCATTTTAGGAACGATTAATTAATTTTTCAATACCACTAAAAATAAGATGAATAAAATAGCTTTAAGATAGTTTGGACATGTGGAGAGAATGTATTATACTTTCATTGTATACAGTATCACTTGGTTGGATTATTGCCATATGCCAATCTCTTCCAGCCAACCAGAAAGGTCTCCACCATCATTTCCTCTCCACCATCCTTTCCTTTCCTTTTGATTAATGATATCTCACTTTATATGAAAAATAATGTTCGGATGATTGTCTGTCTTTGTGAGGTTCGTGGGCATGTTCTCGCGTATATGTTTATGGATTTCGTGGGGATGGATAGTCATTTGAATGATTTATGCGACCACGTAACTTACTTAATTTACTTTTGTCTGGTTGGTTGGAAGAGATTGCCACCTGGCAATAAGCCCGCCAGATTGTATTGCAATAAAAGTGTTAAATAAATAAAAGTGTTAAAGAAGTCTTAATTGTAAACCAACCTGGATTACTTAAAAAAAAATGATCACAGCGGGATTTGAATCCGAAACCTCCGCGTCGGAAGACAGGCGTCTTACCAACAAAGCCACGGAGGTCGTCTAATGAGTATAAAAGAAGATATAGACCGAAGAAAACGTGGCTGGACCAAATGGACCAGATTTGAGAAGTGTGAATAATAAGATTGTGTATGACGAGATGTATGAATGGAGGCGAACGTTGTCTGTTGTTCTTTCTGCATACCCCCACGGGACACGGCGTTTGATATGCATTTATATAATAACCACTGAGTTTTTTTCTAAAGTTTTATTCTCAAAATAGTATAATATTGGGGAGATCACTTCTTCGTTATTTTTTTCCCACTATGAGTCTAAGACTATAGGGTGGTTGATTCAATAGTTGAAACCGCAGTGTTGAAAGACAGCCCTCGCATTAACAGAAGTGTGCACTAGCGCATGTGACAGCTTCTCTCGGCTTTTTATTCTTATGACATCCTTTAATTTATGCATTTATGATGCATACTATTTGATAGAATTTTAGTTTCTCTTTTTGAAGTCAATTAGTCCAACTTCCTGACTATCTCGAAAAAAGTATTACCATAATCTCTTTTAGGGCTTATGTTACCTTGCCTTTTTGGGCCGCGGTGATCCCGGACAACGCTACTCCATAGAGCCCATTTTCAACAGAGGATCGTGGTACAGAATCACAGTTTCATCATTCGTGATGATGGACTCAATTATCG